>WNGS01063517.1:5000-12266 GCA_020271785.1 Procambarus virginalis | reverse complement strand
TTAACCCTTAACATGCTCGGGGTCTAATACTGCTATCCGCACAGGCGCATGTCATTTTGAAAAAAAAAAATTTTTTTTTTTGCTAATCTGTTAAGTTTCGTTCACTGATCACGGGAAAAATAAAAAAAAATTCTATTGTACTTACTTTTGTTGCAATAGAGCCGTAAAGTTGCGTGGTGACGTCACACTCTGCATGTTCGCTCATGCAGTACACGCCCCGAGGCGTTGCGCGGCGTCCCGCAACAGCCAGAGTTGCCACAAATATATTTTCGCGCTATTTATTTACAATGTCTAGGCGCATTTTATCCATTTATTTTGCACTAAATATGTTTCAAATAATGTTTGAACATATTTTGTATCAATAATTGTTGCATATTTGAGTATACACAGGCGCACACATCTGTTTTCAATTACGGCAATATAATATGTCATTACAGTCTATTATATTGTATGTTCTGCTTATATTTCTATATATTTACACACACGCACACGGTAACTGCTTATATGTTTACATATTTACACACTCGCACACGCTGTACACACTTTGCAGCACACTTAGAAGTTTTCTAGACTGTGGTAGTCATTGAAGCACTTGACAGCACATAATGGGATACCACACGTTTCACACCATGTTTGTACAAGCTTCCGTTTCTTGTCTCTACGTGTCGTTGTTTTACACACCAAGCAATCACGTTGGCCTATTGGACGCGTCTTAGCTGGTGGCAAATACTCGAGTCTGTGAGCTAGGAAGCTTTCAGTGTGAGCGAGGCGTGGAGTACCAGCATGCTGCAACAGTGGGTTTATGATGGGCCGCTGAATCCCTGGGACATCTTTCGCAAACTTTCCTAATAACTGTATTGCAGCATCAAATACAAAGTCACGGAAAGTGGGCTTACGTCCAGTCCTCACAAGGTACATGTTGAAACAGTTCAGCATGCTCATGTCCACAAGATGGAAGAACACTTTTTTCGTCCACCTACATGTCTTCCGCACACACTCTGCAGTGCCAATCATCATGTCTGATTTATCAATCAACCGCATGTTGATATTATAGTCTAAAACACAGTCTGGCTTATATAGTGGTGCGTTTGTTTTATGGCTCACTTTCCCACTGTTCACCATTGTTCCATCATGAATTGTTGTCAACAAGTTCACCTCTCGTTTGTCTTTCCACCGAACTGACAGAATTTGATCACATTTCCTTCTCTGACACTCACCAACTGCAATGTCGGTGTCAAACACAGGCATTTCCCTTCGTTGTGGCTTTACTGTACCAACCAATCCGGTTCTATTTTCTAGCAAGAACCGAGCTAGCAAGGGACTTGTATAGTAATTATCCGTGTATAAAATGTGTCCCTTGTTCATCCACGGAGCCATGATGGTCTTCACTACACTACCCGAGAATCCATGTTCGTCGTTACCGGGAATGTCTACATCACTAGCCGAGTACAAAATCATGTGTAACACGTATCCTGTCTCACAATCACAAAGAACAAAAAATTTCAGGCCAAATCGGTTTCGTTTTGAGGGAATGTACTGTTTGAATGGAACACGTCCCTTGAAAAGTACAAGAGATTCATCAACCACCAGCTTCTGTGCTGGTACGTAAAAATCTCTGAATTTTCCAATAACATCGTTCATGTAGTGCCTCACTCGCCACAGTCTATCATCAGGTGTTCGGTCCTGAACACTTCCAAAATGTAGACACCTGAGGAGTATCTGAAACCTGTCTCGTGACATATATTTACCGAATAAAGGTGTTGGTATTGTATGGTCCTTGCTCCAATAGTCACTTATTGCATGTTTGTGACAGTGCTTCATCAACAAACAGAGTGCCAAAAACACGTACATTTCCGCAACTGTGGTATTTTTCCAACGCTGCAGTCGGGAAAATTCCGAGATTTCCCTCTCAATCAGGTAAGCAGCATGCAGGTTCGTTTGGTGTACAATGTATTCCATGAGTGGTTCATCATAGAATGCTGTAAAATATTCCATCTCAGCCATGTCCTCACCTTGATTAGGGAAAAGGTTTGAAATCCCTACATCTGTATCGTCAAAGTGAGGAATATTTGGAATAAAATCTTCACCATCACTCCACTCAAGTACACCAGGCGTCCTGCGAGATGCAGATGAAAGACGGCGACCAGGAGCTGAATACCGTCTGCGAGAAACACGGCGGCTACGTGCACGTGAGGTGGGTGCACCTAAGGTGGGTTCTGGTGAGGTGGATGCACGTGAGGTGGATGCAGGTGAGGTGGGTGCACGTGAGGTGGATGCACGTGAGGTGGGTGCACGTGAGGTGGATGCACGTGAGGTGGATGCACGTGAGTGGATGCACGTGAGGTGGGTGCACGTGAGGTGGATGCACGTGAGGTGGGTGCACGTGAGGTGGATGCACGTGAGGTGGATGCACGTGAGGTGGATGCACGTGAGGTGGATGCACGTAAACACGAGGGTCTTGGTCCCTCATGTGGTGCCATGCGGTAGCGCTTGGCTGGGCGAGATGCTGCTGACGCGACAATTTCTCGCCCAGTTACACCACTGGTACCAGCCACAGGCTCAATAAAACTGTGATCTGAGTCACTAAACCCAGAAAAGGAGTCACCTCCCTCTGACTCGTCATCCTCAAACAGATAATATCCACAGGAACTGTGAGGTCGTGGTAGAACTGGGGTAGAAACTGGGCGAGGAGGCAAGGGTGAGGGTAGAGGCCTCGCCTTGGCATGGCGAAATTCTCACTCTCACTGCTGCTGCTACTATCACCCGACAACTGTGTATAATCCTCGTCGTTGTCAGAATCATCAAACACACTTTCCTCACCTTCAGAAAATAATTCGTGGGCTATTTGCTCTGGGGTGAGGGATTGCGTGGTGCGTGCCCGTGAGGCGTTTGACCGTGCGCTCGCCATGGTGACCGTCGCTAAACTGAGGCCTCCCAGGCCTTCGGAGCGTGAGCGGGAATTTTTTTCAAAATGGCCGCTGTTTACTATAGCCCGTGGGCAGCGTATGGGAACCCCAGATACCCGGCGGGACATTCAAATCGTGCGCGGTACCCATACACTTCTTAAGAAGTGAAGCGCAGTTTACTGGTAAAACGCCTAGCACTTCATAGGAAGTGAAGCGCACTTTAAGGGTTAATGACCCTAGCATGGGTTGGACATGCACAAGAGTGGGACAGGAAGGGGTGAAAAAGGGGACAGACACTGGTGTGCGAACGGTCTCAGTCGTACAAAAGATACCCAATTAAAGACGGGCATATAACACCGCATCCAGCGCCCTGCCAAAAGATGCCAGACCGCAGAAAACTCACCTGGCGAACGGTGGCACGAAGTGACACGACTCAACCGAGCCCAGAAGAACCTGGGAGTACCGCCAGGTGAAGACGAAAAAGCCAGACCTGCAGGAGAGCAGGTGAGAGGCGAAGAAGGCGGCCCCCACCCATGACACAGGGAAAACCTCGGCGGCCTCCCCACAACTGGAACCCAGGACACCCCCGGAGCGAAGGGGCACATACTGCGGCAAGGGAGAAGAGCGAGAGGCGAAGCACTAGAGCAAAAGGCGTCTAACACCAGCACCACACACCGCCCAGACCAAAACAAACTCCGCGGCGCACGACACGCTGGCCGAAAACGCGCAACCGGCCCTGCGGGAAGGCGGTAACCAGGACTACCGCACTAGAAAAGGAGCCAAAAGAGAGCAGGAATCATAAAACCGGCCAAAGAAGCGAAGACAGAGCCCAAAAAAGGCACACAGCCGGGCCACAAGCAAGCCAACAAGGCAACAAGGAGCCCAACAGGGCTACAAGTAGCCCAACAGGGCCACAAGTAGCCCAACAGGGCCACAAGTAGCCCAACAGGGCCTCAAGTGGCCCAACGGCCCATAAGGAGCCCAAACCGGCCCAAAATGAGCCCAACAGGGCTACAAGGAGCCCAACCGGACTACAAAGAGCCCAAAACGGCGACAAGAACGAGGAGCCGACAGACGTTCCAATAACGCGGGAAGTAGTGAAAAACCTTCCCGTACCCTCGAGAACACGGAAGCCAAACCCAGTCCCGAAGGCACACAAAGGCGCAGGCGCACCCGAGACCAGTAGTCACGTAGAACCCCCAAAACAGGGAAACACGACGAAAACACCGTCCCAACAGGGGTGGGGGGAAACATCCACCCACAGGACGGAACCAACCGACTCAAAGGCCAAGGAACCGAGCCGGGGAGGGGCTGACGCCTAAACAGCACGTACGGCGAGTGGGGAGGAAAACCCTACTCTGCATAACCACAAGCCCCGCCTAGAGGGGGATAAAAACCCCCACGGGGAACAACGGGGCCAAGGCCCCCCAATTAAGTCAGCCCCTCCCCACCCCCGGGAACCCACATGACAGGCCCCGGGGCCGAGCCGTCCCCCCAAAGCCCCGCCGTACCAGAAAACCGGGACAGCCGTGAAAACACGAAGGAAGGGAGCCCACTGGCAGACTCTTACAACACGGCTGGAGGAACAGGCTCAAATGCCCCCGTCACTACCCCGGAAGGGATTTCCCGAGACTGCCCGAGTCTCAACACCAACAAACCCGCCCTGAATCTACAGACGGTAAGGAACCGATGCAGGCAGGAAGGGGAATCCAGAGGAAAAACCAAGAACCAAAACGGGGCAGCCCCGGGGTTCCCGGGGAGTTACCACGAGAGCGTTGCCACCACCAAGGCTCAAGTAATACCTAAGTGTAATTACCTAAGTGTAGTTACAGGATGAGAGCTACGCTCGTGGTGTCCCGTCTTCCCAGCACTCTTTGTCATATAACGCTTTGAAACTACTGACGGTCTTGGCCTCCACCACCTTCTCCCCCAACTTGTTCCAACCGTCTACCACTCTGTTTGCGAAAGTGAATTTTCTTATATTTCTTCGGCATCTGTGTTTAGCCACTTTATATCTATGACCTCTTGTTCTTGAAGTTCCAGGTCTCAGGAAATCTTTCCTGTCGATTTTATCAATTCCTGTTACTATTTTGTATGTAGTGATCATATCACCTCTTTTTCTTCTGTCTTCTAGTTTTGGCATATTTAATGCTTCTAACCTTTCCTCGTAGCTCTTACCCTTCAGTTCTGGGAGCCACTTAGTAGCATGTCTTTGCACCTTTTCCAGTTTGCTGATGTGCTTCTTAAGATATGGGCACCAAACAACAGCTGCATATTCTAGCTTTGGCCTAACAAAAGTCATGAACAATTTCTTTAGTATATCCCCATCCATGTATTTAAAAGCAATTCTGAAGTTAGAAAGCATAGCATAGGCTCCTTGCACAATATTCTTTATGTGGTCTTCAGGTGATAGTTTTCTATCTAGAACCGTGTGTGTGCGTGTGCGTGTGTGTGTATAATTATTGAATTAATTACTTAATTATAGTTACAAGAAATAAGTTATGCTTATGGTGTCCAATAATTGTTATAACTTGTGTGGTTCCCTCCATGTTGTGGTGTCTTGGGCACTGGCTATTCCAGGGTTGCAGATTCCTGGTCGAGACGGAGGTTCTGTCATGCCAGGGTATAGGGTGGTGGCACTTACTTGGTATCTGCATTTTGCTCTTGATGGGGGGTCTTTACACTCCTCTTCTCGGGAGGCTACTCATCGGGGTTCTTTGCATCAATCTTCCCCAGCTCGCCCCTTTCGTCGATGGGGTGGAGGGTTATCTATGTGCCTTCTCTATTCCTTGGTTGCATGGGTCCTTTTGTTGGGGTGGTTCTACCTTTTTGGCTTCGTAGGTTATGGCCTCTGCTGGCTGCTCCAGTTCTCTGGAGGGTTGGTTGCAGTGAGTCATAGCTAATAGCCAGAGGTTTTCGGTATAATGTACTGTACTTTATAGTGATTTACTGTGGAGAGCTCCTTTGGCTTCCCGAAGGTATACCGGACTGATGTGTTTACTGTATATGTACACATACACATACATGTACACATACAGCATCTAAGTCATACCTAATAGCCAGAACTAAATCTTTTGGCCTAGTTTCCAAAGCCAGTTGTGCCTATTAACCAGAATAATTTTGCATATTTTCAAATATTTCTTTTGAAAATAGTGCACCTCTAATAATAACATATAATGTTGACAACATGAATTTCTAACTTAGACTTTGTTTTACTTGTGTTAGACAATAATGAGAAATGATCAGCCTGATTAGGTCAGATTCCTAAGTTAGTTTTGACTGAAATGAAATTGCTGAACCTCCAGGTTGGAATGGAGACCCATAGCCTTACCTGGTTGATACTGGTTCAGTAACAGGGTTGTTGATTTGTGGAACCAATTGCCGCGTAACATTGTGGAGGTGGGGTCCCTCGATTGTTTCAAGCATGGGTTGGACATGTATATGAGTGGGATTGGGTGGTTATAAATAGGAGCTGCCTCGTATGGGCCAATAGGCCTTCTGCAGTTGCCTTTGTTCTTATGTTCTTATGTTCTTATACCTGGTTGATGGGGTTCTGGGAGTTCTTCTACTCCCCAAGCCCGGCCCGAGGCCAGGCTTGACTTGTGAGAGTTTGGTCCACTAGGCTGTTGCTTGGAGCGGCCCGCAGGGCCACATACCCACCACAGCCCGGTTGGTCCGGCACTCCTTGGAGGAATAAATCTAGTTTCCTCTTCAAGATGCCTTAGATAAGAGAAAAAAAAAAAGTTTAAGAGGGATCCTTGGAGTGCAGGAAGGTTCACCAATATAAACCTGCACCAGTGCATGTTTATATTCTGTTTTACCACCACTTTTTTTTATTTTTACTTTGTCATATTGAATTGATTACAAGTTGAGGATTCAAATTAGTCAAAAGCAGTAAATTTTTTCAAGCTTCTCAGATGCTAATCAGGAGCACAGAATAATGCAAGTGTTTTCCCTCTTGATTGGACACACTGAGGCACAAAAACAGGGAATGAAATGAGGTCCAGGTAGTACAATCGGATTCGTCCTTGACTCGCAAATGAGAGTTCGAGGTTCGAATCCTGGGTGGGACAGAAATAGTTGGGGCATTTCCTTTCACCTAATGAGCCTGTTTACCTAGTAGTAAAGAGTTACCTATAAGTTAGTTAGCTTGTTGTGGGGGTTGCATCTTGGGAGGGGGGGGGGGATCAGTAATTCGACCGTGGAGGAACCTCAATATAAACCTAACATGTATACTGGCTGCCTGTTTCCTAACATAGTGAATGATTTTTTTTTTAAATTGGCAGCTCTTGGGTCTGTGATAATGTCAGTGAGTCTAGAATCCAGTTTTCTGAGAAGGGTCGGAACACTTTTGCCTCAG
>WNGS01063507.1:8141-20138 GCA_020271785.1 Procambarus virginalis | reverse complement strand
CCTCACCTCCAGCTACTAGTGTAAATGCTAACCCGTGTATAAATGTACAGATAATCAAAATAGAAGTCGGGTCGCAACCGGCCCTCGGACTATGCTCGTCCATCCGG
The DNA here is from genome assembly GCA_020271785.1 of Procambarus virginalis. Taxonomy (NCBI): domain Eukaryota; kingdom Metazoa; phylum Arthropoda; class Malacostraca; order Decapoda; family Cambaridae; genus Procambarus; species Procambarus virginalis. The sequence continues at coordinate 20,031 of WNGS01063507.1, read as the reverse complement.
CGGCTGACCCTTGAAAGATGCAATCATCGACCCCAAGGACGCATTCATCATTTTAACATGCTGTTCATTCCAAATATGAATTTTCTCAAATATTAATTAGGGTGAGGTGATAGCTGTCTAACTTCAGCTAATAGTTGTCTATCGGATCTGTTATCTTTCATCTGGATCAAAGAAAGGCCGTCAAACATGAAGTATACGTCGACCAAATATCGAGCATTCAGTTGTTTGATGCGTTCCTGTGATCGAGAGGGAAGATACAGACCGGGAGACAAACATAAGTTAGACAGTAGTTACCTCACCCTATTCTGTTATTGTTGTTTTAGATTTAGCTACTCAAAACGAAGTGTCCATGTAGCTTTTCTATTCTGCGTCGCCCTTTACAATTAAAGATTCGTTGGGTGAGGTGGACACACACTTATAACGATCTGTTTTTGCCCGTAAACTTAGTATACTTGTCTCCTTAGTGTCAAGTCTTTGTTGACGAAACGTCGAAGAGATAAAAAGGAAACATTAAGTGATTTAGTGTTTCTTCACCCTCGTGATAGAAAGTATTTACGTAAAATGGAAAATATCCATAAAAAATGGCAATTGTAACAATACTGTTGTGTTTAATTCCACGTGATTGTAAGGCATAACTTTCTCCTTCTAGATCCATGTTTCCTTTTGTTATGCAGTTTATCCTTTTCAGGTGTTCCATTAATACTGATAATACTTCTCTCGAGAGTTTGGAAGGAATACATGCGAGTGATTCCAATCTATAATTTAATGCCTCATATCTGTCCCCTTTTTTTAATTATTGAGATTCCTACTTTGTGGTGCTTCCAAGGATCAACATAAAGTCTTTGCGGCACGGTCTCTTGCTAGGTTTTTTTTTCCATATTTGCGGGTCTCCAGTCAAAATTGTTCAACTGAATATTTTTAGAATGCGGATGAAGGAGGCTGCAAGTAACCTTGCAGCCTCCTTCAGCAGTCATGGTGACATCGAGTCTGGGCCTACAGTGTTGTGTTGCATCCTGTTGCTCCAGGTAGTGTTTCACCTCTTCTTAGGTGACTACTGCATCATCTAGTGTTGCTACTGGCAGTACTTAGTGGCGCTCACTCTGGGTCTCCACACTGCTTATGTATTGTAAACCCCTTGTTCATTTCTTCACGCACCTCTTGTTCATCTCCTCATACACCTCTTGTTCATCTCCTCACGCACCTCTTGTTCATCTCCACGCACCTCTTGTTCATCTCCTCACGCACCTCTTGAGCGTCGCTTTCCCAGATAATATTCCCATTACGTCAGCCTGAGCACATGAGCTTTCATGTGGCTCCCACTCAAATGCTATGAAAGGAGGTCTGGTTGGTGCTTAGCTTTAGCCAAAAGTGTAGTGGTGTGGTGGTGGGTGGTGTGATGTGGTGGGTGGTGGAGTGGGTGGTGGTGGTGGTGGTAATGGTGGGGCGGCCATGCAGGCGGTGGGTGTGAGAAGTTCCTCAGACACAACACCAGCAGCTGCCGAGAGCGCTCCTTCTCCACTTCCTCCACCCCACCAAGAAACAAATCTCGTGCGTGGACTACGAGACTGAAAACTGTAAACAATGTTGACCTGATGAAGGAAGGGGATGAATCGATTTCTGGGAGAACTAACAATAATATGTGAAAAACGTCACAGTTGTTTTACTCAATGGTACAAAGCTGAATGACAAGATTAATAAAAACGTATGGACGTTCAAGATATAACAGCAAACTGATTTGTTTTAATTATCACTGCAAAGTAGTCAAACGACTGACTCGTGGTTAAGGAACATTTACAATATATATCATGAAAAGTTGTATTGAACATACTGGATCGCTAACCACGATTTTTTTAATACATGGCGATATTCACTGTTTCTGTTTGTATTTGATGCAAATAATACACATATAAACTATTGCAAACTTCTAAAACAGCAAGAAACCGTCGAGGAATTCGAATCATCGGAACGGTGAACGGAAACGAGGATGGTGAGACTATCCCCTGAGAGCAGACCGGTAAGTGTACTAGCATCGCTGTCACTCACTATTTGACAGGTGCCCATAACGTGTTCTGAACACCCGTCTTATCCTTATTGTCATTGATGTGATATATATCTATAAAGGCACCAGAAGTGTATGTACCCGCTATATAGTCTACTTCATCTTTCCCCAGGTTCCGCATACATATAACCCGTTAGATTAAATTAGGGACAGGAAACGTCTACGTTCCAGATATCCCCGGGTAAAATTACGCCTTGCGGTCGACGGTCCCACAGTATTGGCCTCGGGGCACAGCGATCCCCGCACCACGGTGTCTGGCCGCCGCCACAGCCTAGTCTCTTTGTTGAAGTGCAGCCCGGTGCTTGCCTGCCTCGCCCGCTCCCAGCCATACCCGCCTCTACACCACACACCGCATCTGAAAATCGGTGCTTCAGTTAATGAATAGTTAAATATTAGTGATTCCGATATTATATGCAGTTGTGAAACATACATGAGTATGTTGATTGCCTGCGCGGTTATATTTAAATATTAGTGACTTCGAAATTATATGCTATTGTGGAATATACAGGAGAGTATGTTGATTGCCTGCGCGGTTAAACGGGTTTTGTTTCCCTTGTGTTTTGGGAAATAATTGGTGTTTGTCAAGAGTGTCACTAAAATGCGTATACTCGTTGTCGACTTGTGTGCACGTCGGAGCCTCGTCTCGAATATACATGAAACGGTTCAGTTTGTTCATTTATTATGCACCCCATACCCATCCTATGGGCGGTAGTGGAAAGGTTACAGAGGTACATAATGGGCTCAGGAATTGACCGCCAAATTATTTTAGCTTAGCAAGTATTAGTCTTGATAAGCTACAGTCACACAAATTTAATATGTATATCAACATCGTGTTCGAGAAAGACCACAAGTATAGTCTCTACGCTATGCAACTTTATGTATTTGCGGTGAGGTATTTTCATAATTGCTTTGCTTATCATGCACGCACCTCCGACCCCCACCCGGCGGGGGAAAGGTTCAAAGAAAGTCTATGTGGCATAATTAGTCTCGCGGAATTTATGTCGAATTTTTGTTTTCTTTAATTTCTGAATTCGTGCCCCCTCCCCCCACCTCCGCACACACACGCGCTTACTTTCACACTCTCGCTTTTCAAGAACACGACGTCATTGATTCAAGCACAGGAAACAAAAGTGCCAAATAAATATTAGAAAGTTCCCATTTTTCAAACAGTGATAGACGGTTGGAACAAGTGAGAAGGTGGTGGAGGTCAAAACCGTCAGTATTTCAAAGCGTCAGTATGATAATGAGGTTTAACAAGACGGGACACCATGAGCGTAGCTCTCATCCTGTAACTACACTTAGGTAATTACACACACACACATCACCAGTTGATTGACAGTTGAGAGGCGGGCCGGACGAGCAGAGCTCAACCCCCGCAAGCACAACTAGGTGAACACACACACACACACACCACACACACACACACACACACACACACACACACACACACACACACACACACACACACACACACACACACACACACGCACACACACACACACACACACACACACACACACACACACACATTTCCTGGGACGAGAATAATTACCAGTTATTTACACTTGAGTTATTACATATTCGACACCATAATTCACAATATTTGTAATGAGATAGTTGGGTCCAGACGTGACGTGGCAACTTAACATAAACCATATTAAAACAATAGAAACTTTGAAAGACACATTCATTTGCGTTCATTTCGTTTTAAACAATTATAAAGAATGACATTGACGTCGCAACAAAATTCATTAGCAAGCAGCTTAGTGTAACAAAAGTGAGGATTGAGTCAGCACTTCTGGATTTGCATAATATGCAAATTACTCAACAATAAGCAACATGAGCTCAACAACACTGTCTTTCCTTTAATAAGCATCATATCAGGTAGTTTTGTATTACGCTGGACTGGTTCCAGATATGTCATAGGAACAAACTCTACTGAAGAACGACTGTATCACATGGAAAGTGAGTTCACCAAGTAAGGAAATAGGTGACAGGGAAGCTATAGAGTTAACTAGGTTGTCATGCAATCCGTCCTCCAAATAGTACGTCGCATTTTGACGTATACTTAACCTAAGGCCTCCAAAAAAATTGTAGCGGCTCGTATAATTGACATAATGTTTCGTTTTTTTGTTCGTGGGTCCTCTGGTAGATTAGGATATGGCACTTTAGTACGACAGTTTCTTGACGTTGGGAACGCTCGCGAGAACGGGCATGAAGAGACATTGATACAGAACAAGGTACAATAATACTGATAGGGAGGATAAACTAGATTTATAAATTTACACAAAAGTACAGGTATAGGTTAGCACAGGCTCGAGTAACTGAAACAACGATACTATTTGTACAAGTTATACGAAACAACCTTGTAACTAGAATGGTTAAGTAATTGCAGAGGTGAGATATTTACGAAAAAGTCTCTGGAAGGGAAGTCGATGTTTTGCCTCCCTTCTTCCGCCCACCAGTGACGTCATGGATCCACAGCGTTCGTCAGACTCCCTTACACATTTTAAAAGTAAAAGTAACTGTTAATAATATATGTACTAATTCTTAATTGTCATAGACTTTATATGGAATTACATATATATATATATATATATATATATATATATATATTTAGGAATGAAATCGTCTGCATTGTTTATTATATTTATGGTTTATACGTAGTTATAAATTGTAAAGGTTTGCGAGATAATTTGTAACATATGCGAACAAGCCTGAATGGTCCCCAGGCATATATGCAACTCAAAACTCACACCCCAGAAGTGACTCGAACCCATACTGCCAGGAGCACTCTGCAACTGGTGTACAGGACAACATATTTTGTGACATATTTATGAGTGACATTGCGATTATGTACATAACTTAATACTTTATCCACATTAATTAAACTGTCACTATCCACTACTAATTGAAATTCCCAAACGACTTTAAAATATCGATCATTATATACATGTTAGCCTTAAGACAAGTCGGAGACCCACCGCTGTGCGCGTCTGTGGTCTTGTGAGGCTGTACCTTTAACCTACAGGTACTTACCATTCCCAGGATCCAACCACAACAGTTGACTAATTCCTAAGCATTTATTTACTGATGGGTGAACAGAGGCATGAGGTGAAAGGAAACGTTGCCAAAACATATTTGCTCTGACGATTGTTGTTGTTGTTAAAGATTCGCTACCTGAAACAAAAAGTTCCAGGTAACACAGGCTATGGTGAGCCCGTACTGGCTTTTAGTTCTGACGAGGTAATTGAACCCGAGACCTTTCAGTTGTAAACCAACGGCGCTGCTCACTGCGCTTATAAAATTATTATTATTATCTAATATACGTTAATATATTTACCTGAGAGCCACTATCTCTTTATATGTGGACATGTGTAAACAATTATTTTACAATATACGACATTTATTGAAAATATATTTATATCAATATCAAAATTGATATTGTCTTTCAGACCAAAACTATTAGGAAACTTTGTATATCTCCTTCGTAAATAAAGAATATCAATATTAATATTCTAAATATCAATGCCATCGCAGCTAGATTATTTATATTTCCGTAAATCCGGATTCCGGCTCCGAACGCACGTTGTTGACAAACAGGCAGCGATAATATTGACATTTGCGAGAAGTTCAGCTGGACGAGACACTTGACCGAGCCGGTGGCAAGGTACTGATGCTGTCATAGTGATGCTCTGGTTATACCAGTGCAGTGCCAGACTGTAAGGTTTTGAGTGCCCGCGTTATCCCGTCCTTGATATAAACACATACCGTCTTCAAGACCGTGAATATATAAATGAGCCCGAGAAACTGTAATATTCGGGAAATTTGTTATAATAACTATCGCGGTGCTGACACTTCTAATAAAGTAAAAAACCTAATCAATTAAATTTTGTACTTGCAACCAGAGTGAACAATGGAGTGTGCTGCAATAAAGCTTCTGATCGACACTCAACATGAAGCATATAAAAATGCATTGGAATTGTTTGTCACTCAGTTGACAAATAAAATTGATGCTTCCCAAGTGCAGATACTGGAACTGGCTAAAAGCCTGGAATACATCCAAGCTGATGTTTCCGATTTAAAATCCCAGGTGAAGCAACTTGCTAACAATAAAGCTGACGATAAGCAAAATACCCAAAATACCATGAAGTGGCAAGATCGGATTTGCTCCAATCAACTGACAAGAGATGCAAACCACATCACAGACAGTCATCCCACCCACACCAGTCTCTGTATCGAAGGAATGGATGAACTCGAACATGAAACATCGGAGCAGTTGACTGCCAAGGTATCTAAGTTCTTGGAAGAGAAGCTGAAGATGCCAGGTGTCCCCTTGGAACAAGTTCATCGCGAGGGGCAGCAACAAGACCACCGTCCACGCCCAGTTATCGTTACATTTTGCTACTACAAGGATCGATGTGCTGTACTGAGATGCTCTAGGATGTTGCAGGGTCTGAAAATATACATCCACGAAAATCTCATTGACACATCGCAAAGGATGGTGAAAGCTAAGGAAGGAAAAATGCCTTATCTTAGTCACGCCGAGCTGATTGCGAAATACAAAGATACGACCACTCGTGATGCCTTCAACTCTGCGATCCTGCCTGTAACAGAGTCATCATCTGCCCCAACAGAGGCAGCCATCCACCAGCAAGGCGTCTCCTCCACTCCTAATGCTGATACGGTGCGGACCTGAGCCCCTGACTCCACTCAGCATGCAAATTGGGTTCTGCGTGGCCATAAGAAGTAATGTTAGCTAGCACATGTAGGTCATCAGTAAACTCATTAACATTTTTGTGAGGTAGCTACTAACAAAATGATTTTGTGTGTATGTTTTTACTGTGTTACCTTTTGTATGTCATTACTGTGTTACCTTTTTGTGTGTCATTACTGTCACCTTTCCTTTCAATTTTGTTGATGGTAATAAATTGTCTTTTAGTTATTTACACTGTTACACTGAAATATAAACACGCAAAGCGTGTTTATATTTCGATATAACGATACATATTACATCTCCCTTATTGTGTAAATATTGTTTTGTTGGCTTGCAACTCTCACCTTGCATAAATAATTGTCGATGTTAGAGATACTCAGTTTAGCATGTGTAATGTTTAAGTTCAAAATACAAATGATACACTCCATAATAATATTTCAATGTCCTTAGTTTTTTATACACATTATATATATATATATATATATATATATATATATATATATATATATATATATATATATATATATATATATATATATATGTTATACAAGAAGATTCATTGGATTTATGAGAGTACACAGCATGGATTTTTTACATTCTTGCAAAGCTACTAACACGCATAACCTTTCGGGCAACTTTCTCTTTACTCTAACATATAATTTTAAGTAGGAAATATGTAGCAAAAATTGAAGGATATTAACAAGTACATTGTAAGAAAATTTGTAGACAATTAATAGGTACATTATAGTAAAATTTGAGGATTATCAACAGGTACATTGTAGCATAATTTGAGGATTATTAATAGGTACACTGTAGTAAAATTTGCGTTCAACAAGACCATGATATAAGTTGATATCAGTGATTACAATGGTGAAGTTGTATGGCTTAAGAACATATATTAGGGGAGTGGGTAAGTAATTATCAAAAGAAGACACCAAACCGGGAAGGCTATGAAGGTTATTATTTTGACATCCGTGGGAGTGGGTAGCACAAGATATAGTGCGGGTTTGAAGTACTGGGTAGGAAACTTTGAGGATGAAATTAGGTTCTTTTTTATTTTGCTGTTGAATAAGGCATAGGTTGGACAGCTTTTTAATTCGTTAGGGAGTGAGTTCCATAGACTAGATCCCTTTATTTGAATAGAGTGTTTACACAGATTTAGTTTGACTCTGGGGATATCAAAGATATATTTACTTCTGGTGTGGTGATTATGGGTTCTATTACATCTGTCAAGGAAGAGTTTCAGATCAGGAGTTGCATTTAGGAACAAGGTTTTGTACATGTAAATGGTACAAGAGAATGTGTGGAGTGAGTTTATGTTTAGCATGTTTATGGATTTAAACAGAGGGATTGTGTGTTGTCTGAAAACAGAGTTTGTTATTGTCCTGATAGCAGATTTTTGCTGGGTGGTGATGGGCTTGAGGTACTCTGCTGTGGTTGAGCCCCATACACAGATACCGTATGTAAGATAGGGATAGATTAGCGCGTAGTATAATGAGAGGAAAGCAGAGTTTGGAACAGAATATATGATTTTAGATAAGTATACCGACCGTTTTTTGAGACTTTTTTTTGACTATGTGTTGTATGTGGATACTGAAGTTGAGTCTCTTGTGGTATGTATAGGCCAAGAAGCTTTCCATCATTTTTATTGATGATGTTAACATTGTCTATCTGAAACTGAATTTCATTTGATGATTTGCTTCCAAATAAAATGTAGTAGGTCTTTTGTATGTTTAATGTGAGCTTGTTGGTCGACATCCATGAGTGGATTCTTTTTAATTCGTTATTTACAACATTATTTAGTGTGTGTGGGTTGGGGTCTGAGTAGATGAGGGTAGTATCATCAGCAAATAGTATAGGTTTAACATCACATTTAAAGTGACTAGCTATTATACTGAATCAAAACACTGTAGGAAATAAAGTACACCAAGAGGCGTACATATAGAGAGTAACTTTAATCATGAACTCAAGTCTGGATTAGAGTTCAGTATAGATTATTTGGTTACAGACTAAGGTGGATCACTGCCTTTATGATCCTCATATCGATAATCCATATCCCTTACAACCACAGACTGACCAAAGGTTAATATAGGTATTGATGACATGGCAGTTATTAAATGCATGTCAATTCGAAATAGTGTCACTGCTAATGTTCGTTACTGTTGATGTATGCTAGTGATAGCAGTTATTGACGTAGTGTCTATTATTGATGACGTGTCGTTCACAGAGGTGTGCTGGTGTCATGCAGAGCTGGAATGTCAGGAAGGGAAGAACCATGTTGATTGTTGTTATTGACACCACAGGTAATTAAAATAAGTAATGATAGAATGACAAGTGCATTTGATCATTCACCTTAATTCTGCACTTCAACAAATGTATCTGCCTGGTGATTGACAGTGACATCTTGTCAAATATAGGGAGCATGTATGGAAAAAGAAAGTTTGAGCCTTTCTTCTGATATTGTGTCAGCACTCAAGATACATTAAAGCATCTATTAGTGATTCCTGGGTTAAGAATTAGTATTATCTCTTAATAGTCAGTTAATGAGTGTTTTAGTACCACTAAAATAATGCAAATAATTTAATTAAAACTTACAAAAGTACAAAGAAATACAGTTATTTGCTCTATACACTATGCGTTATACCACTAAATTTCCCACTTTCATGAGACAGGATTAAGGCATCAGCTCAGGGGAAAATACAAGAGAACATTATATTGATATGAAAGTTATAGTTGATAAAAGAAAGTATAGTTGATAGTTATAGAAAGATATAGTTGAATCGACTTGAGAATGGTCCAGGACGGACCGAAACGTCGTCGTCCCTTCACCTTCTAGTGTGTGTGGTCTGGTCATTATGGTTGATAAACATGTATCTCTTTGTTCACTCGTTATGAAACCATATTACAGTAGAGAATATAATATCAACATACTCCAGCAATTCTTGCCACTAGCACCCGACCCCTTCATTAGACCAAGTGTACAGTTATCCTCAATAAATATACCTAATTTTTCGTGAGGCTACTAGAGCAACCTGTCCTCTTCAAAAGAACATCGCTTTGGCCGTTTGCCAATTGGCCTTCTGCAGTTACCTCCATTCTTTTGTTACTGAAAAAATTGTATGAGGCTAACTCTAAGGCCTCCAACATTGGACAGACAGATTACAATTACCTTTTATAGATATAGATAGAATGGTGAAAAGCATTTCGAGCTGTTGTCCTACATTGTAGCTTGTTGAGCTTGAAGCTGTTGCCCGTTGTATACAATACACTTGATCTTTTAAAGAAGGGGTCTGGATTAATTTCCTCCAACTTATTCAGTATTTTAAATGCCTCGATGAGATCAGCCGTCATGTTTAGTTTGCAGTTTTGTCTGTTCTGTGGCCCAAAGTCGTTCCTGGTATGTCTTTGGGTTCTGTTGATTATTCCCAAGGTTTGGTTGGCTTTATTTTTTCTACTGCAGATTCTACTTGCTGAGCAACTTTTAATGGCTGGCGGATCATAACTCCCAGGTAATTTTCTTCATTAGTTTGCTACAAGATCGTGTTGTTGATGCACATTGCTATATCCTATACCTTAATTTACATGCAAGGTATTGTATTTTTCAATATTGAAAATCATTTACCAGTCTTCTGACCATTTGTGGAGTTCAGGTAGATTGCCTTGTAAGGCCTCAGTATCGTATTCACTTCTCATTTTACCATAGATGTTTGTGTCACCTGCAAATCTGATGATGTGGTTTCTAACATTCTCAGCTATGTCGATGATATACATTGGTCCCAATATGGCATCTTGCGGTACTCCGCTTACATTTTCCAGCTAGATTTATTTCCATTTAGGACGACCATTTGCTTTCTTTGTTTCAATCACTATTTTATCCATTCTAAAATTTTACAGCTTATTCCATGTGCTTGTAATTAACGCGCCAGTATTTCATGTGGTACCTTGTCAAAAGTTTGAAAGAAGTCCATGTAAACTATGTGGACTTAGCTGGTTACCGTATCCAGATATGTGAGGTTATTTAGACAGAATTTACTATTAACAAAACCATGTTGTGTTGATTGTACAATATTGTTCGTTGTGGGACGCCGAGTGATTCTCTTCCATAGTATTATTTGTATTTTAGATTTTTGTTATTTATATATACTAGAAGGTACATTGGGCTTATGAGAGTACAAACCATTGATATTTATACATTCTTGTAAAGCCACAAACACGCTTTTTTGTTCTCTTAGTCTAACAGATAATTTTAAGTAGGCAATTTCTAGCAAAATTGAAAAAATGTTAACAGGTGCAATGTAAGAAAATTTGACAAAGATTAGTAGGTACATTAAAGTAAAATTATCTCTGTAAGCTAGTAGATATGTGTGGTTGGGTGCTTGGTCGGTAACTTTCTCGTGAACTTATTCTGCTCTTTATGAAGATGTGGACACCACTTGTATATTTCCAATCTAGATGGACTTTAGATGGTCTAGAAATTGTATGAATAAGAGTTTGAGTGGTTCCTCGGCCAGTCCCCCAACGATAAGCCCCATACCTGGGGTTTTATATTCCTTTAATTTCCCAATTTTCAAAATTGCGCGTAACGGGGATATTCCTTAATTCATACTGTTATTTTCATGGGAATATTTCTTAATTCATACTGCTATTTTCATGGGAATATTCCTTAATTCATACTGCTATTTTCATGGGAATATTCCTTAATTCATACTGCTATTTTCATGGGAATATTCCTTAATTCATACTCCTATTTTCATGGAATATTCCTTAATTCATACTGTTATTTTCATGGGAATATTTCTTAATTCATACTGCTATTTTCATGGGAATATTCCTTAATTCATACTGCTATTTTCATGGGAATATTCCTTAATTCATACTCCTATTTTCATGGGAATATTCCTTAATTCATACTGTTATTTTCATGGGAATATTCCTTAATTCATACTCCTATTTTCATGGGAATATTCCTTAATTCATACTGTTATTTTCATGGGAATATTTCTTAATTCATACTGCTATTTTCATGGGAATATTCCTTAATTCATACTGCTATTTTCATGGGAATATTCCTTAATTTCATACTCCTATTTTCATGGGAATATTCCTTAATTCAT
>WNGS01063497.1:0-20865 GCA_020271785.1 Procambarus virginalis | reverse complement strand
TCGAGGGCGCTTCTCCCTCTGACAACGTCTGACCAGGGCGCTTGTCACAGCCCACAAAACTGTCACTGGGCGGCTTAATACTCTCTCCTCGCCGTCCAGGACTTGAGACCGCAACGTCTTCAGCTCGATTCAACAGCTGGAACGTCTGCACCTTCTCTTCTCTTGGAGATAATATCGCTAGGGGTCCCTTCTGGCGGGAGCTCGACGAAGCGCGGCTTTCCCCCCTGCGAAGTCTGGCCTCAAGTGAGGTCAAGGCTCTCCCAAAGCGAGCCTCACACCTCCAGCAACTTGTCCACATCTTCTAACCAGTCATTTATCTGTTTTCTAGTTCATTGCCCATATTCTCAAATTTGTATTTAAATCCAACACACCATCTTACATCTGTGTTATCGCCTCTATAATTCCTGCACCTTCCAGTTAGGTCAGGCTTGCTGAATAACTCTCAAGGGGGAGACTCGTTTCTCCTGCAGGCTGAGATCATAACACTCTGATACTTTTGATATCGTTCGCCTTATGCGTTTTTGTTCTCGTATTGGCATCCTTGGTGATATTTAGCGCCCTCTGATTATTCCGCACATTTGATGGTGCTACATAGCCTTCCCGGTTTGGTGCCTTCTTTTGATAATTACTTACTTACTTGAGCTCTCCGTCGGTGACTACTTCGGCGGTTCCACAGCACTCTTCTGTCCTCTATTGTCTCCACTTGAGGAATAGGACTTGGGATAACTCGGTCCTGTCCTCCAACCGTCCGACCTTCTATTACTTCTCCCATAGCTAGAGAATACGGGCGGTCGGTGCTGTCCCTCTCGACGTGGACGTAACGCTTCTTCTAGCATGTCTGCTCGATCGGCCGCGGCTCTCAGGTCCTTGATGTCCGCCTCCTTTACTCTCACCCTAATCTCGGGAGAGAGCACGGACATGAACTTTTCCATGACCATTAGCCCCTTGACTTCTTCAGCCGATCTTGCTCCTTCTGACTCCAGCCATTTCAAGAATTTCCTTTCCATGTCCCTCGCCGTCTCCGCATATGATTTTCCTGGCGATCGGGTACATTCTCTAAACCTCTTTCTGTAGCACTCCGGCGTCAGCTTGAACGAATGGAGCACGGCCCGTTTTACTGCATCATAGTTGGTACATTCCTGGAGATCGAGCATATTGTAAGCTTCACGAGCTTCACCAGTGAGCCTTCCCTGAACTAGCTCCGCCCACTCTGCCCTCGGCCACCTCTTCAAAGTAGCGACCCTTTCGAAATGCTCGAAGAAGCCCTCAGCCTCATTAGGCACGAAGACGGGCAAATCCCTCTCTCTCACTCGGCGGTCTTCCTGCTGTTGTGGTGGGGCAGTTGGAACTAGTCCTAGCTCAGCTCGCTTCAGCTCAATCTCCTTGTTTGCTTCAACCTCCTGCAGCTTCGTCCTAGCTTCTATCCTAGCTCTTCTTCTCGTTGCTGCTGTGCCTCTCGTTCTTCTCGTTGCTGCTGTGCCTCTCGTTCTTCTCGTTGCTGCTGTGCCTCTCGTCCTTCTCGTTGCTGCTGTGCCTCTCGTTCTTCTCTGCGCAGCTGTGCTTCTCTTTCTGCTTCTTCGCGCTTCAGCTGTGCTTCTCTTTCTTCTCGTTGCAGCTGTGCTTCTCTTTCTTCTCTGCGCAGCTGTGCCTCTCGCTCTGCTTCCTCGCGCTTCAGCTGTGCTTCTCTTTCTGCTTCCTCACGCTTCAGCTGTGCTTCTTGTTTGCGCTCTTCCTTGCGCAGCTGTGCTTCTATCTGCATCTTCATTATTTCCAGCTTGACACTGCACCTGCTGCCACTGGATCCCCGGCTGCTGCCACCGATACTCAAGTTCTCTCCCACACTGGCAGGTGTCTGTGGCCGTTCCTCTCCGAAGGCTTCATCACGTGCCTTGAGCTGTGCCATGATCTCCAGTCTTCTTTCTCCCACTTTGGAAGCTCTCAACTTGATCCCAAAGTGGTCGGCGATCGTTTGCAGCTGTGCCCTAGTGCACTCCTCCAGTACTTGCTCGTCTCTCGTGTCGATAAAACTGGCTACTTTATCATCCTCCATCTTGTGACTGCGAGTGAAAACTGAGGCCTGATATCTAATACCACAATTACAACCTTGATCTTGCTCGTTATCCTGGCAAGGTCGCCAATGTCGGGGTGTTCACGGTTCTTGGGTTGAGGGTTAAAGCAACGGTAGACTGGATCTCCTCTCGAGGTGGTTGCTCTGACAATAACCCTTACTCACCGTCGTTCTACGGGTCTTCCCTCGATCCTCTAGGCTCCACTGCACGCCCAGGAGAGTCCCCCAGTCGATTTCACAACCGGCCTTAAGTTGTAAGATGAGTGGAGACACAGATTGTTTCCTCAATTTGTAGCCCGCCCCGCACAGAACTATCACACAGCCTTCAAGGTCGCCAACTGGTGTTTTTAGGTGTCCAGTAACACTGCAGTGGTGAGGTGTAATTGTGGTAATCGTGGTAAGAGCAATTTCAAATAGTGTGGTCTCAGGCAAGTAATTATTTCTGTCACTCTGTCTTACTTCCTTACACAGTCACAAGATCAATGGAGGGGATGATATCAAACACCAAAGAGTTTTGGTATTTTACTTAAAAAAACAACGAGAAACATGTGCATCAATAAACATATCAGGATCAATGTATAACAGCTGCTCAATCCGCAGCAAAATAATCTGGGCGCACCGATATGGCAACATCCGGCAGCCCCTCGCGTCACCTGTCAGATATCAGCTGATCGGGGCCCTCGCGACCGTGAGAAAGGCTAGTACTTGTTTTCTAATTCTGTCACGATCCCCGTTTATTTAACTTTTCGCAAAACACTGTATTTAACATTCACATGACATACTTATGATTCCACTGGGTTGCGATACACCACTTCACTGGTCTCGCAATTAATATCTTATTCTCACTGCAAGTGGTTTTCCACCGTACCAAAAGATACAATATTCTTAATAATATTTACTGTGAATGCGCTCACTTGATCGCTGCACTGTTCTTTAAATCTATACTTCCTCTTAAAGAGATATCACTGGCAATCACTTCACGTATATGAGATTATTCAGTACACAGGCATATACATTGATAAATCTGGATCAAGACATAGGCATATATATATATAAATCATGGAGATCAATACACAGGCATTTATATCAATAAATCATGGAGATCAATACACAGGCATTTATATCAATAAATCATGGAGATCAATACACAGGCATTTATATAAATTCTGGGCTCATAGCCTAACACCAAATCTGGTTTACTACTAATATATATAATAATAATAATCACAGGAAATGAATTACAGTCACAGTAAATTCCTTAATGAATCCTGGTGCTTGCACACACCCACACATAGATATATATGTAAACTGATACTGTGAGCGCTCTGGGTAGCCTCACCACACACTGTGCTCTCTGTGACTTAGACTCAGGTGAGACTTGCTCACGACATATAAAATATTCTGACAAGTATCTATAGCTAACTAAAGGGGAAATGGGAGGGTAACTGTAAACACCTACTTCACCTATCCTAGGATGACAGTTGGGTTGTAGCTCCTGGTCCAGGCTCTCGCCTTGTACACCCTCCAGAAACACAAGCCAACGCCTTAGGATTTTCGCGTCTCGCCGCTTTCTGTACACTGCAGGTCCGTGCTTCTCCTCCAGTTCGTTGCAGGGTTGAAGTCGGTCTCCTGGCCGTCAACTTTCCTCCCAACTACGGCAGCCAGCCTACGTCTCGGCGGTCGTCGTACGTTTCCCAATTAGTCCTTGTCACTGTACTCCTAGAGGAACTGCCTCTCACCACTACGAAGTCACTGTGAAGTTATCAGCCGTCCCAGACGATACTGCTTAAGCTCCACACGCACAGCACCCGACTTCAGAGCACTTGAAGCTCACTACACTGTCAATTCCCTCGTCGTCTAGGTATGTCACTAGGTATTTGGGAAGACTTCTCGACGTGCTTGCATCCAACTGTTGACTCGTAGGGTTCCACGAAGGTGGGGTTACTGTCAAACTTGACAGGATCGTCGATCACACGTTCAACCTAGTTGACAAGGCGGTCAACTCGGTTCGCTCACGACAGAATGGCCCAGCCGCTAAACTGTCTCCTATTCTGGTGAACTGTCAAGGACGTTGCCCACGTCGATGCCCGGCCCACTTCTTGCAACGCACCTGTCCCTGAGCACTTGTTGCTCAATATTCTGTCAATTCCTTATCTGAGCCACATCTGGGTTGCAGGAAGACCTCACAGAGTGCGCGCTAACAACAGGAGACGCTTATATCCACCGGAGCTAGGTAATCCGTCACTCAGACAGGATGACCGGTCGCACGTCCTGCCTCTCGGACGCGTCGTGTGAGACTGATGGCGCGAAAGCACCGCTACGGCTGGACTCCCCCTGCCTATGTGACGTCACTTTTTCCAAAGTAGGTTTTCATTGGCTCCCAGTGCCACGTCGCTGACGGTGACCAATCTGGCGACACTGACGTCACACAGTTTTGGCGGGAGAACAGACTCGCCAGCGCCATTTTGGCTTCCTAAAGGGCCTATCCCACAGGCCAAAATATTCTTCTTTCACGAATTTCTCGGCTCATCGAGAATACTACTCTCTCCCACATATGTTCAACTGATGCCTGCAATGTAGAGAATGCTCGGGAATAGTGGACATGACTCTTACAGCAGGCGTGGGAGAATTAGAAGGGGGGGGGAATACCGTCACAGTATATAGCGTAATGACACCACACAGTATTGTTGGAGGAGAAATATTAGTGCGTCTGGCCTTGAGGGCAGCAGCCATCAGCTGACTGTGTTAGGTCCTACGTCTTTGTGCCTTTACTCACCATACAAGCTTAGATGTACAGTTATGGTGAACAAAACATGTAGATACTTATATATAATGTCTGTATATAGTGAATTATAGCAAAAACAGTATTGTGGGAGGAGAATGTGGGCGAGTCAGATGACTGGAGGGAGGGCGTGAGTGGCTGGCTGGTACACGTACCAGCGGTCACTCCTCGTTACTTTTTTACTCATAATAGCTACTTAGTAGTTCGTTATAGTGAACAAAACATGCAGATACTTATATATAACCTGTGCTTATAGTGTAATAACCGACAAAGTATTTGTTCACTGATTGATGAACATAACTGAATCAACAATATGCACACCATATTTTTGAGTACAGCAATGATTCACTCATTTTATATATAAATATATCACACTACACACTATTGAACAACATTACAGCAAAAAAAACTATGAAAAATCAATCAAAGACATTGAAATAATTAGGTAATTATCTCTTTGTGGCAACTCCGGCCTGACAGCTGGCGAGCAACAGACCGCCTGGGACGCATGCTGAGTCAGCATGCGTCCCAGGTATACATATATACATATACAGGTATCTGTATATCTTGAAAATTGCGTATAATTTGCCAGACTTTCCCGCACTATAGCGGGCAAGATATGGCACTTACGATTTTTTTATTATTTTTCCTGTGATCAGTGAACACAAATTAACAGGTTAGGAAGAAAAAATAATTTTTTTTTTCAAAATGACATGCGCCTGTGGGGATGACAGGATATTAAACCCCGAGCATGTTATGGGTTAAGCCTTTTGGTTGTGACTTGTTTTGTAAGCATAGGACAGTGGGTGTTATAAAGCCTAAGAGTTTTTCGAAGAAAAGATTGCACTGCTAGGTTGATGTCTCCTATGTTACCTAACTCGGACTCTCAGTTGACATTAGCAGCAGCAGTTATAAAATTGCCTATAGCAGTTTCATTGTGCAGCCTAAAGCTTAACTCCCTTGACTCTAGAGGTGGTTTGTTAATGTTAGTGAAGAGAAATGTGGGGTAATGGTCTGTAGTGCTATCGGTGATTATACCTGAAGTAAGCGGAGAGGTTATGTTGGTCCAGATGTGATCTGGAGTCGTAGCAGTACTATCAGTGATTCTAGTAGCTCTAGTGATTAAGGGTATGAGGAAGCAGGAATTCATACAGTTGAGGAAGCTAACAGCAGTAGGATGATCAGGCTCGCAGAGGTCAATTGTAACGCCGGGAGAGTGCACCCAGGACTCACCATGGGAACGTCCTGGTAAGACCAGTCTGTGCCTCAGGTTCAGCAAGAGTTAATCGAAATATCATCTGGCGCCACCCTAGTCAGCTTGTTCCCTGTTTATGAAAAATCCTGATACTCTTAGCAAATATTAATGATACTTCTAATTGCTTTTTGGGTACGTCATAGGGCAGCTGACGCCCTGATGTGCTGACCCGAAGTTGGTTGAGTCAGCTGGGAACAGGTCCACACCAGACGTTCCCACAACAGTCTAGAACGCCCCCTCCCCCCCTTCTCATTCATTTGTATATATACCCCTGTGTTATAGTTAGAGGGAGAGACAGAGCTGGAGGGTCGGAGAGTGTGGGAGGCTGCAGTTCAGTGAGGTGGCAGGTCATCTGGCAAGCCCCAGGAGACAGAGTGAATCCGGCTGACTGAGAGGCAGAGAGTGGTCTTAAGGTAATATAAGTGATCTTTGATACATTTCCATGTCTGGATCCCGTAACAATTGCCAGTGTTAAAGTAGTGAATTACATAATTTTTCTTAATAAACTCATGTTAAACTTCCCATCTGTATCAATTGTTGAATCCCCGTAGCTTCTAATAACCATCCCATAAATATTGACAGTTAAAGAAAGAGTACTCTCTCCAAGTCAAGCAATGTTTCTTGCCTCGTTGCTTGATATAGTAAATGGTTAAGGCAGATGGTGGCAGCGTCATTTAATCCTGTGTGGCATCTCCTTGGTGGAAGGGTACCTTGCCTCAGGTTCAGCAAGAGTTAATCGAAATATCATCTGGCGCCACCCTAGTCAGCTTGTTCCCTGTTTATGAAAAATCCTGATACTCTTAGCAAATATTAATGATACTTCTAATTGCTTTTTGGGTACGTCATAGGGCAGCTGATGCCTTGATGTGCTGACCCGAAGTTGGTTGAGTCAGCTGGGAACAGGTCCACACCAGACGTTCCCACAACAGTCTAGAACGCCCCCCCTTCTCATTCATTTGTATATATACCCCTGTGTTATAGTTAGAGGGAGAGACAGTGCTGGAGGGTCGGAGAGTGTGGGAGGCTGCAGTTCAGTGAGGCGGCAGGTCATCTGGCAAGCCCCAGGAGACAGAGTGAATCCGGCTGACTGAGAGGCAGAGAGTGGTCTTAAGGTAATATAAGTGATCTTTGATACATTTCCATGTCTGGATCCCGTAACAATTGCCAGTGTTAAAGTAGTGAATTACATAATTTTTCTTAATAAATTCATGTTAAACTTCCCATCTGTATCAATTGTTGAATCCCCGTAGCTTCTAATAACCGTCCCATAAATATTGACAGTTAAAGAAAGAGTACTCTCTCCAAGTCAAGCAATGTTTCTTGCCTCGTTGCTTGATATAGTAAATGGTTAAGGCAGATGGTGGCAGCGTCATTTAATCCTGTGTAGCATCTCCTTGGTGGAAGGGTACCTTTTGCTTCCGGTGCTATATGGCAGGGTTATATTAATATGTTTATATTTTTAATTTATGTATATAGTGGTGTTACAATTCAGTGGGTTTTACACAATATTAAAGTCCCCTGCGATAATTAGATGGTTTTTGTTCAGTCTGTTTTCTAGTATTAGATTTCTAAGGTTTGAGTTGAATTCGGACACATCAGTGTTAGGAATTTTATAGACTGCACCCACAGACAGGACAGACTCGGCACCCTTGACTCTGAAACTGGCGAAGATTTTTTTTTTTTTTTGGAGATATATACAAGAGTTGTTACATTCTTGTACAGCCACTAGTACGCGTAGCGTTTCGGGCAGGTCCCTGGAATACGATCCCCGCCGCGAAGAATCGTTTTTTCATCCAAGTACACATTTTACTGTTGAGTTAAACAGAGGCTACAGTTAAGGATTTGCGCCCAGTAAATCCTCCCCGGCTAGGATACGAACCCATGACATAGCGCTCGCGGAACGCCAGGCGAGTGTCTTACCACTACACCACGGAGACTGTATATACTAAGATATACTCCCCACAGCAGTCTCTAGTTCTAATTACTTTTAAGCATGTTAGTTCTTGGTGGTAGTAAAGAGCAGTACCACCACCTCTCTGAATTTGACGACAGTTGTGAATTGCCGAGTAGTTAGGCATGTTAAAGAGCTGAGTAGTATCCTCTTTCAACCACGTTTCAGTAAGTATAATAAAAGAGAATTTGTTGTCAATAGTTTCAATCAAGGCACTAACATCATCGAAGTGTTTACCTAGGGATCTAACGTTCAAGTTGATTACAGAGATATTGTGATTATGTGTTAATACATTGTTTACATCATGTGCTGTAAAATATCTGCAATTTTGATCATTAAGGTGATGATTGTCATAGGTAATTGATAAGAGGTTAAGTTCTTGGTCTATACTTGTCTGCATAAAAAGGCTGGTTGCAGGAAAACAAGGCAAGAATGGCAAATTACAAAATAGAATTTTGATATAAAAGGGGGGAAAAATCTATAAGCAAGACTATACAAAACAAACACAAAAATGAACAAAAATAAAATAAAAAATGAGGTAGCTTACAAGGGGCTTACAGGTACTCTCAGGTACAGGTAAGTAATAATTTACATTATTGAGATACATGCAAAGTCAGGGATACATTGAAGTAAGGGAGTTTGGCGAGGCTAGGCAACCTAGGTAATTAATGAAATCAAAGAAAAAGTTGAATAATAAACAGGCAAATTTAAGCTAAAGATTATTAACTATAAGTAATATAAAGATTATATAACTATGAGTAACAAGCTTGACACTCTCGACGCTGTCGAGTACACGCTATCTACGCTCCTCACTCTACGCTGTATTTCAGCCCTTAAATTACTGCCAGATGGTGTAGACCACCATCCACAGGCAGCTAAGTACATGGAGTCCAAGCACGTCATAGCACAATCAAAGTAACCAACCCAAATCGACTCATTCTGACGCAAACTAAATTCAAAACAATCCTCTCTGGCTGTGAGTCAGTGCTGCTGCCCGCCTCTGCCCACCACCGCGCTGCCTGCCGCAAGTTTCCACCATAACAAATACTCCAGTCATCCTCGACCTATCATG
Organism: Procambarus virginalis; assembly: GCA_020271785.1. Taxonomy (NCBI): domain Eukaryota; kingdom Metazoa; phylum Arthropoda; class Malacostraca; order Decapoda; family Cambaridae; genus Procambarus; species Procambarus virginalis. The sequence goes on along the minus strand of WNGS01063497.1, from coordinate 11,737 downwards.
TCTCCCAGGAACAAGACAGCACAGGTAAATAAGATCAACAAAGCCCCTAACAAGGCATCCATCCCGACAAATACTGACAGTCATCGTGTTTCTCCCTCTGGAAGCTCTGGGGCCTGTGGCGGCGGTGCTGCCCTCCCCTCCACCCCATTGAGCCAGGGAGAGTTGTCCTCTCAATCCTCTCCTACTACCACTCTTACATCCCTGTTTACGAGATTCAAGCGTGCTTCTGGTCCCTCACCGGATTTCCCTAACTGGGATGATAATCAGTGGTTCAAAAAGTTGTGCTCAGTCCTTGAGGCTCAAAATACGATTAACTTGAGTCTTCAATCTGAAAATCAAGCAAACTGTTCGAATCTCCATAAACAACAACAAGAAATAACCCTCCTCCACGAGGATATTAGAAACTTAAGGGCTAGCCGTGATCAACTCCAGCATGACTTGAATGGTCTCCGTGAGGAAAACATTCGTCTGAAATCTGATGAAGCCATAAAAAAACAAGAGGAAGCTCTCAGCAAAATGACTGCATGTATCAATACTTTATCCGCCCAACGTTCCGTCACCCAGGATGAACAAGATCAGCAAAAGCTGCTTGATTCTGTAGTTGTGTCGTCCCAAGCTATTCCAGTGGAACGCGAAGGTAAAAAGTGCATTGAAATTGTTCAGGATCTTTTAAAACAAGAATTGCAGGTCTCTCTAGACAAAACTGACATTATTGCTGCCTACAGAGTAGGCAAATTGAACCCATCAGGACAAAACCAGCGCAAAATTCGCCTGAAATTGGCCTCCGAGTCCACGAAATCACATCTTGTTCGGTCAGCTGCATCCCAACGAAAGGGAATCTACATCAACGAGTGCTTGACTAGAAAAAGACAGCAACTCCTCTACCGCCTGCGTCAAATCCGTCATCAAAACCCAGATGCGATTCATCAATATATATATTAATTGTGCATTTAAAGTCAGCATTATAATATCAATATATAATGCTGACTTTAAATGCACAATTAACTAAGTTATCCATCCTAAGCTGGAACATTGCATCCCTCAAAAAAAGATTCTCAGATTTACATCACAAAGTAACAACTGAACACATCGATATTGTATGTCTCCAGGAGTGCAGAGTTCCCGCAAGATCCTCACCCCCGAAATTGCCCTCATTTGTTTCTTACAACCTCAGATCCAGTAACTCTTGCATTCTATACATCAAACAATCCCTACCCCATCAACTTCTGCCAGAAAAACAAACTGCGGGTCAACAGTATCATGGAGTGAGGATCTATGTGGGCAACTCTGTTCTCAATGTATTTAATCTATATGCTCCAGCAGGGAAGTTAAATTATATTGATCTTCCGGCCTGCGCTCAAGCAGAGCCAACCATCATTCTTGGTGACTACAATGCTAGACACAAGGACATTGGTGGCTCTCGCTTCAGTAACGGTAACGGGAATCAACTGCTGTCGCTACTAAATAGTCACCAAGATGTGCAGATTGTGGGTGACCTTGAACCCACACATATTTGTGGAGGCATTCTAGACCTCTGTGTTGGTTTCAATGTCTCTCACGTCTGGTGCACATCATCTATTGTAACAGATTTGTTGTCGGATCATCACCCAAGATTGACTACACTATGTATAGGAAATACCATCCTGCCCGGTGGGACTTTCAAACGCAAACGGCTCAGTGTTCCTCCTGCTCGACGTGAAGACTTTGTTGCTCATGTGTCAGAGTGGTACAGCACTTATGATCCTTCCACAGTCCAGACATTTAACGACGGTTTAGTACAGAGCATTCAGATGTTTGCTGACCCTTTAGGTCGGCCGCCTGCACCATCCAATAGTCGGAACGACATGAAAGGTAATAAACGTCATGCCTATTACAATGACCCCAAACTGCGTACTTTGAAACGCACTGCCAGACGAGTTGGGCTTGCATATAGGGAAACATGTACGCCAGAAATGCTCAAGCTCTTTCAGAAAGCCCTAGCCAAGGCGAGGGAGCGCATGACAGAGCTCAGGCAAGATAACTGGGAAACTTTTGTTAACAGTCTCAACTCTCACACCCCCCTCAGCCAGGCATGGAAGGATATTAAAAGAATTAAAGGCGATAAGATCGGCCAAGTAGCACACCCTCACCCTCTACACAGAGCAAACGAGTTAGTCGATGCTTGGGCAACCACCTCTAGCTTCAATAATCTTCCCCCAGACATACAGTTCAGATTAAATGCTGGTTACGGAGATCGAGAAAGGCTCGTTGACTTCATGCTCCGCAAGGAAGATGAATGCAACGTGCCATTCACTGAGTTTGAATTACTCGCGGCCCTAAGCAAAGGCAAAGCCACATCCCCCGGTGAAGATGGTATCACTTATGACATATTGTGTCTGCTCCCTTTAGTACCAGGGAATCCCCTGCTTGAGCTGTATATGAGCTATGTTACTGGGGAACTTCCTATCTCTTGGACCAACAGTATAATCATTCCAATTCCCAAGCCAAATCAAGAGAATGCTTTCCGCCCAATTTCCCTTACTAGCTGCATTGGCAAAACATTCGAGAGAATGGTCCTAAACCGTCTCCTCCATAGAATAAGAACCATGCTATCCCCCCAGATATATGGCTTCATGCATGGAAGGAGTGTGCATCATTGCATCATCACCTTTCTTACCCTGCACACTGAAAAGTCATATACCACCTTCCTTGATCTTAAGTTTGCCTTTGATATTGCAAATAGACATGTTATCTTGAGTGAGCATGCAAGAATGAATATTGGTTGTCGGCTTCTTTGTTGGATCAGGGGTTACTTATCCAACAGGAAGTCATCTGTATTTTTCCAGGGGCATAGGAGTGTAACAAGAGACTTTGAACTAGGTACCCCGCAGGGTGGTGTCCTCAGTCCTACCTTATTTAATATCTTAATAAACACGCTGTTAAACTCTATACCGAGTAAACCCAACGTCCACATCATTAGCTATGCTGATGATATAATGATACACACCACTGGGTATGCTAACTCGCAGAACACTCTTAACTCTGTATTAGATTCATGTCAGGACCTAGGTTTAATTATCTCAGCAGAGAAAACAAAGATACTAAATCGGCGCCCACCCAGGCAGGGAGGAGCTGTTCGCAAGATGCAACTATCTGATGGCTCCCAGCTTGACTATGTAAACAGATTTAAATACCTTGGCCTTCAGGTGCCACTGAATGGTCCTGTTGTATTCAGACTCTGTCGTCAGTATAAAGAGAGGCTCCGAGCTCTCAAGGCTGTTGCAGGTTATCGCTCAGGCTATGGTGCCTGTGGTATCTGTATATAGCCGAGATAGTCTTGGTAGTAAGGTTGATGTAAAGTCATTCCTGGTTACTGACTTAAATACTTTTTTTTTTTTAGTTTAGTTCATTTATTATGCACCCCATACCCATCTTGTGGGCAGTAGTGGAAAGGGTTACAGAGGCACATAATGGGCTCAGGGACTGAACCCCACAATTCATTTAGCTAAGCAAGTTACAATCTTGATGAGCTAGTTACAAAATTCAATATAAGTCGTCACATCAACAATGGGTTCGAGATCGACCTCAAGTACAGGTTCTAAATTAAGCAACTGACATATGTGGAGAGCTAGTGTCAAAATTTATATGTTTGTCCTGCACACCGCCTCCCATCCAGTGGGCAGCGGTGGATAGGTTACAATCACTCAGTTACTACCTACAGTTAGCAGCTTTAATACTTATAAACGATTACATGACTATGGCTCCCAAGCTTGGCAGGCGTCCTGTGCGCTCTTGTTTACCTCCTCTAGTGGCGTCCGGCCGCCGCACATAGAAAACGGATGGTACCATTTTCTGTGAACATGACATCCCTCCTTTTCTTTAAAAAGAATGAATACAGGATGTCTACCATGCTTGCAGCACAAAGCAAAGTTATTGACACAAAGTAAGTTATTAACATGTCAAGAGATATTGCATACATTTAACATTAATTAAACACACAAAGAATTTAAACAATCTTTACCACAAAGGATTTCAATGTTAAAAATACATATGCAATGTTAAACAAACATGAAAGAAACTGTAATACAAAGTTACAAAATATTGAATGAGAGACATGAAAGAAACTGTAATACAAAGTTACAAAATATTGAATGAGAGATCTGCATTATTCAAACAATATTAAATTTAGTTCAGCATAACAAGTAAATACTTTGCATTACATAGGAACACAATTAATCATCATATCGTGTAGGGCGTTTAACATGACGTTTTGGACGAGAGTCCTTAAGTACAAAAACATCCCTCGATGAATTGTTTATTGAGTTATAACTCATTTTTTCTTTTTCTTTTGCACGACTTTGCACTTCATCATTTTCTACACTAGTTGGAATCACTTTGAAATAAGCCATATTACGTGTTATACTATGATCTCTATTACTCGCTGTTACCATAGTTCCTTTTACACTAATCACTTTATATGGTTTTGTATCATACGGCATATCTAGCTTTCCCTCTTTTTTCTTTTTAACGAGAACAGTATCTCCAACCTTTATGAATTGTTCCTTTGCACGTTGATCATGAGCAATTTTCATTTTGCCCTTGGCTAGTGCATCCTTCTGAGCGAGACGTTTATCCGTTACCTTGGCTGGCATGACAGGTAGTGCGATTCTCATAGGACGTCCAAATAAAAGTTCGCCAGGCGACTTGCCCAGTGTTCCATGCGGTGTTGCACGGTAGTTCCTGAGAAAAGCATACATAGCTTGTTTCCAGGATCGTCCTTCGGCATGAGCACAGCGTACCGCTTTCATGAGAGGTTGCATGAATCTCTCTACTTCTCCATTTGCTTGAGGATGTAGTGGCATCACACGGCGGTGTTTGAATCCAATATGCTCAGCAAAGTTGACAAAGTCTTGTCCATTAAATGGCGGTCCATTGTCCGTCTTGACAACTTCAGGAATGCCAAAGTTTGAAAAAATCTTGTCGAGCTTCGGGATGACAGCCTTTGCAGATGTGGAAGTGATGATTTCTACTTCTGGATAACGTGAGTGATCATCAATGACTACCATCAAGTACTCTCCAGTTGGTAGCGGTCCACAGAAATCCATCGATACTTCCATCCATGGTGCAGCAGGTAGTGGTGAAGGTTGTAGAGGTGTTGGTCTTGAAGTATCCACTGCAGCTTGGCAAGGGACACAGGCATCATGCATGTCCTTAGCTTGACGATCAATGCCAGGAAACCACACCTTTTCTCGTAGCAGCTGTTTGGTCCTTACAAGACCTTGGTGTCCTTGATGTGCAAGCTTCAGAGCACGTTGCTGGAGAACAGCTGGAATGACGATACGAGTACCTCGCAGCACGGTGTCGCGTTGTTGCGTAACACTTAATTCTGTCTGGATGCGTTCAAGTGCTTTGAATGCATCTTGGTCAACTCCTGAGGGTGGGATGCGTGGAAACTTTTTCTTAGTCAATGCATCCACTGTTGCTTGCAGAGTTGGGTCCTCTAGGGTTGCAGTACGTATTTCATCAAGAGTGAGAGCCTTAGGGACTGCATCACAGGTTACAGAGTGTACATATTCCTCGGCAACTTGCTGATGCTTGGTGATGGTGAAACTGTTGGCAGGATGTCGACTGATGTAATCAGCGGGATTGCCTGCACCTGGCTTGTATTTCACCGTAAAGTTGTATGGTTGCAGACGAAGAGCCCATCTCTCAATGCGAGCTGGTGGTTTGGACTTTGGATTATTGAAGATGGTCTCCAACGGTTTGTGGTCAGTGACTATCGTGGTAAAGGGTGCACCAAGCAGATACACATTGAAGTGTTCACGGCCCCATACAAGAGCAAGAGCTTCCTTCTCTGTCTGACTGTATCGTTGCTCAACATCTGTGAGAGAACGGCTGGCATAGGCAATTACTACTCTGGAATCTGGTTGACCAGGTTTGTGTTGGGCTAACACAGCACCTAAACCAACAGGACTAGCATCCACTGTTAACTCAGTGTCCATTGATGGATCAAAGTACGCAGCAGTCGCATTCTCTACTAGTGCATCTTTCACAGCATCAAATGCATTTTGCTCGATATCGCTCCAGTACCATGATGCATTTTTCTTCAGGAGCTCACGTAGAGGCTTCGTAATGGTAGCAAAATCTGGAATGAAGCGAGAACAGTAGTTTGCCATTCCCAGAAAACTATGTACTTCAGTGGATGTTGAAGGAGGTGCAGCATTCTTGATATCTGCAACTTTCTTAGGATCTGGAGATAGACCTTTGTCACTAAGTACATGTCCAAAGAATTCAATTTTATGTTGATTGAGCTCACACTTTGCTCGGCTTAGCGTCAAATTCTTTTCTCGTAAGCGTTGCAATGTTGCACGAAGAGCTTTGTCGTGTTCAGCTTGGGTACGGCCATAAACAATGATGTCATCAGACATGTTGTCAGCATTAGGTATATCTTGCAATACCTGGCTGATGATGTGCTGGAATACTTCAGCAGCACTGTTAATACCAAAACTCAGGCGCTTGTACCTATACAGACCTCGATGTGTCGTAAACGTTGTGATGAATCGACTCTCATCATCAAGTTCAAGCTGATAAATAAATAAAATAAATATATGTTTATTCAGGAAAGGTACATACATAGAGATTTTACATAAGTGGATCGATTTATAGATAGAGCTAGTACATACAATGCCTAAAGCCACTATTACGCAATGCGTTTCGGGCAAGAAAACATTAATATCTAAAACTTAATACTAATTGAACAAAAAGAATAAAATGTTTTGAGAACAGATACAAATAAAGGTACAAAAAAAGGGGGGAACATGACTGAAAAGCAGCACAAATACAATATGTAGACAAACAGCGTTGAATAAAAAAAAAAGACATGGGTTGACAATAGAGGGGTAAGGTAGGTTACAGGGAGTTTATCAGGTAGTGTTTAGTTTTAATCTTAAACTGGTTGAGAGAGGTACAGTCTTTAACATGGTTGGGAAGGTCATTCCACATTCTGGGTCCCTTGATTTGTAGAGCATTTCTAGTTTGGTTAAGTCGTACTCTTGGAATATCAAAACTGTATTTATTTCTGGTGTGGTGCTCATGGGTTCTGTTACAGCTTTCAATGAAGCTTTTGAGGTCAGGATTGGCATTACAGTTCAGCGTTTTATATATGTATAATACACATGAGAGAATGTGCAGTGACTTAATATCTAACATATTGAGAGATTTGAGTAGGGGTACCGAGTGATGTCTGGGGCCAGAGTTGGATATTGTCCTAATAGCAGCTTTGTGTTGAGTAATTAGAGGACGTAAATGATTTTGGGTAGTAGAACCCCAAGCACAAATACCATAGTTGAGATATGGATAGATGAGGGAGTAATAGAGAGTCACCAGGGCAGGGCGGGGTACATAATATCTGATCTTAGAAAGAATGCCAACAGTTTTTGAAACTTTTTTTGATATATTTAGAATGTGTCCCTGGAAATTAAGCTTGTGATCAATGAGAACGCCAAGGAATTTGCCATCTAATTTGTTACAAATTTGGGTATTGTTAATCTTGAGATTTATTTGGTTAGAGGATTTATTGCCAAACAGAATATAGAAAGTTTTGTCAATGTTAAGGGTGAGTTTGTTGGCAGTTAGCCAAAGATGGACTTTATTAAGCTCGGTATTTACTGTGGCATTTAGAGCAAGGGGGTCAGGACTGGAGTAAATGAAGGTTGTGTCGTCAGCAAATAGAATTGGTCTAAGGTGTTGGGAGGCATTTGGAAGGTCATTAATGTAGATGAGAAAGAGGAGAGGGCCAAGTATACTGCCCTGAGGAACACCAATGTTGATGGGTAGGGTAGGAGAAATTGAATTGTTCACAGAAACATACTGGAGTCTGTCAGTAAGGTAAGATTTGAGGTATTGCAGGGAGAGTCCTCTGACTCCATAATGATGTAATTTAAGAAGAAGGTTTTGGTGGTTCACAGTGTCAAAAGCCTTACGCAGGTCCACAAATAACCCAACAGGGAACTCATTTTTATCAAGAGCTGCATGAATTAAGTTAATCATACTAATAAGTGCATCGTTAGTGCTTTTTTTAGGTCTGAAGCCATATTGGCAAGAGCTAAGTATATTGTGCTTGGCTAGATAAGAGTAAAGCTGCTTGTAGATTAGTTTTTCAAAAATTTTTGATAAGTTAGGCAGGATTGAAATAGGTCTGTAGTTGTTAACATCAGTGAGATCACCACATTTGTGGACAGGGGTTACTCTCGCTTTTTTTAGAATATCTGGGAAGGTTTGGAGTTCAAGTGACTTGTTGAAGAGCAATGTAATTGCAGGGGCTAAGGATCTGGAGGCTTTTTTGTAAATTAATGTCGGAATCTCCTCAAGGGCACTAGACTTGGTTTTAAGGGAAAGGATTATCTCATTGACATCAGTGGAATTAGTAGGCTTTAGGTACAGAGACTGTGGATAGTTACCTGTAAGGTAGTCCTTAACCTCAGTACTGGAAGAAGGAATATCATTTGCAAGGGATGACCCAATGGAAGAGAAGAACCTATTGAACTCAATAGCAGAATCAGATGCTGAAAGCTGACCATCGTTATTTGACAGGAGTGTTGGTTTGTTGTTTAAAATCTTCTTTGATCCCAAGATTTGTGAAATTGTGCTCCAAGTTTTTTTAATGTTGCTCTTTATTTGGGTAAATTTATCTTCGTAGTATTTAGTTTTGGCTCGTCTAATTATCTTAGATAGCAGTAAAGAGTAATTCTTTGAGAATTCTTTAGAGACGGTTCCTAGCCTATACTTCTTCTCAAGGTCATGTTTTTTATTAATGGATTTAAGTATTCCCTTTGTAAGCCAGGGATTGTTAAGCCTTTTGGTAGTGACTTGTTTTGTAAGCATAGGACAGTGGGTGTTATAAAGGCTTAGAGTTTTTTGAAGAAAAGATTGTACTGCTAGGTTGATGTCCCCTATGTTACCTAACTCTGACTCCCAGTTGACATTATCAGCAGCAGTTATAAAATTGCCTATAGCAGATTCATTGTGCAGCCTAAAACTTATCTCCCTTGACTCTAGAGGTGGTTTGTTAATGTTAGTTAAGAGAAATGTGGGGTAATGGTCTGTAGTACTGTCGGTGATTATACCTGAAGTAAGCGGAGAGGTTATGTTGGTCCAGATGTGATCTAGAGTCGTGGCAGTACTATCAGTGATTCTGGTAGGTCTAGTGATTAAGGGTATGAGGAAGCAGGAATTCATACAGTTGAGGAAGCTAACAGTAGTAGGGTGCTCAGGCTCGCAGAGGTCAATATTAAAGTCCCCTGCGATAATTAGATGGTTTTTGTTAAGTCTGTTATCGAGTATTAGATTTCTAAGGTTTGAATTGAATTCGGGCACATCAGTGTTAGGAATCCTATAGACTGCTCCCACAGACAGGATAGATTCGGTACCCTTTACTCTGAAACTGGCGAAGATATACTCCCCACAGCAGTCTCTAGTTCTAATTACTTTTAAGCATGTTAGTTCATGATGGTAGTAAAGAGCAGTACCACCACCTCTCTGAGTTTGACGACAGTTGTGAATTGCCAAGTAGTTAGGCATGTTAAAGAGTTGAGTAGTATCCTCTTTCAACCATGTTTCAGTAAGTACAATAAAAGTGAATTTGTTGTCAATAGTTTCAATTAAGGCACTAACATCATCGAAGTGTTTACCTAGGGATCTAACATTTAAGTTGATTACAGAGATATTGTGATTATGTGATAATACATTGTTTACATCATTTGCTGTAAAATATCTGCAGTTCAGATCATTAAAGTGATGATTGTCATAGATAGTGGATAAGAGGTTTAGTTCAGGGTCTAAACTTGCCTGCATAATAAGGATGGTTGCAGGAATACAAGGCAGGAATGGCAAATTACAAAAAAGAATTAAGACATAAAAGGGGAAAATATATATAAAACAAGTCTATACAACACACAAACAAAATGAACAAAAAAAGAACAAAAAATGAGGTAGCTTACAGGTACTCTCAGGTACACTAGCTGTAAGTAAATAATTTCCATAAATGAGACACAGGCAAAGCCAGTGGTACAATGGAGTAAGAGAGGATGGCGAGGCTAGGCAACCTTAGTAATAAATGAAATCAGAGAAAAGTTGAGTAATAAACATAGGTTAATTTAAGCTAAGGATTATTTACTAAAAGTAGTAAGTTATGACCGTATACTTAAGAGGCATGAAGATATAATTAAGCACTCGGTTAATTGTGCCCAGAAAATGACTAGTAGAAGGTAAATTAAAAATTAATTAAAAAAGTGAAACAAAAAGAAATTAGGATACCTAGCCCGCACTACGTGACAAGGGGATTAATTATGTTGACTCATTGGGAGCGCTAATAAAGTTAGACAGACCACATTGGTTGAGGAAGGTGTTGAGGTTATCCTCATTAGTAATTGTAAACATTTTACCTGTTGATGTTTTCCTAACTTTAATCAAGCCATCTCTAACGAAGCACTGATGAATCGCGTCTGGGTTTTGATGACGGATTTGACGCAGGCGGTAGAGGAGGTGCTGTCTTTTTCTAGTCAAGCACTCGTTTATGTAAATTCCCTTTTTTGGGACGCAGCTGTTTGGACAAGATGAGATTTAGTGGACTGGGAGGCCAATTTCAGTCGAATTTTGCGCTGGTTGTGTCCAGATGGGTTAGTTTTGCCTACTCTGTAGGCAGCAATAATGTCAGTTTTGTCTAGATTGACCTGCAATTCTTGTTTTAAGAGATTCTGAACAATTTCAGTACACTTTTCACCTTCGCGTTCAATTGGAATAGCTTGGGACGACACAACTACAGAATCAAGCAGCTTTTGCTGATCTTGTTCATCCTGGGTGACGGAACGTTGGGCGGATAAAGTATTGATACTTGCAGTCATTTTGCTGAGAGCTTCCTCTTGTTTTTTTATGGTTTCATCAGATTTCAGACGAATGTTTTCCTCACGGAGACCATTCAAGTCATGCTGGAGTTGATCACGGCTAGCCCTTAAGTTTCTATTATCATCCTGGAGGAGGGTTATTTCTTGCTGTTGTTGCTGGAGGTTCGAACAGTTGGCTTGATTTTCGGATTGAAGACTCAAGATGATCGTATTTTGAGCCTCAAGGACTGAGCACAACTTTTTGAACCATTGGTTATCAGCCCAGTTATGGAACTCCGGTGAGGGACCAGAAGCACGCTTGAATCTCGTAAACAGTGATGCGAGAGTGGCAGCAGGGGAGGGTTGAGAGGACAACCCTCCCTGGCTCAATGGGGTGGAGGGGAGGGAGGCACCGCCGCCACAGACCCCAGAGCTTCCAGAGGGAGAAACACGTTGACTGGCACTATTTGTCGGGATGGATGCCTTGTTAGGGGCTTTGTTGATCTTATTTACCAGTACAGTCTTGTTCCTGGGAGACATGATAGGTATAGGATGACTGGAGTATTTGTTGTGGTGGAAACTTGCGGCAGGCAGCGCGGTGGTGGGCAGAGGCGGGCACTGGTACTCACACAGAGAGGATTGTTTTGAATTTAGTTTGTGTCTGAATGAGTCGATTTGGGTTGGTTACTTTGATTGTGCTATGACATGCTTGGACTCCACGTACTTAGCTGCCTGTGGGTGGTGGTCTACATCATCTGGCGGTAGTTTAAGGGCTGAAAATACAGCGTAGAGTGAGGAGCGTAGAAAGCGTGTTGACGCGGGGGGTGTGATGATGATAGCCCTGTTTTAATCTAACTTTCGAATACAGTTGCACCATT
>WNGS01063484.1:0-13673 GCA_020271785.1 Procambarus virginalis | reverse complement strand
GGGAGGGGTATGTGACGGTGTTCCCCCCCTTCTAATTCTCCCACGCCTGCTGTAAGAGTCATGTCCACTATTCTCGAGCGTTCTCTACATTGCAGGCATCAATTGAACATATGTGGGAGAGAACAGTATTCTCGAAGAGCCGAGAAATTTGCGAAAATAGAACATTTTGGCCTGTGGGATAGGCCCTTTAGGAAGCCAATATGGCGCTGGCAAGTCTGTTCTCCCGCCAAAACTGTGTGACGTCAGTGGCGCCAGATTGGTCACCGTCAGCGACATGGCACTGGGAGCCAATGAAAACCAACTTTGGAAAAGTGACGTCACATAGGCATGGGGAGTCCGGCCGTGTTGGCGCCGAGGCGATATCAGTCTTTCACGACACGTCCGAGAGGTAGGACGCGCGATCGGTCGTCCTGTCAGAGTGACGGATTTATCGAACTCCGGTGGACGTAAGCGTCTCCAGTTGTTGGCACGCACTCTGTGAGGTCTTCCTACAACCCAGATGTGGCTCAGATAAGGAATTGACAGAATATTGAGCAACAAGTGCTCAGGGACAGGTGCGTTGCAAGAAGTGGGCCGGGCATCGACGTGTGTCGTCATTGGCGGTTCACCAGTATAAGAGACAGCTTAGTGGCCGGGCCACCCACCGTGAGTGAACCGGGTTGACAGCCTTGTCAACCAGGTTGAACGTGTGATCGACGATCCTGTCAAGTTTGACAGTAACCCCACCTTCGTGGAACCCTACAAGTCAACAGTTGGATGCAAGCACGTCGAGAAGTCTTCCCAAATACCTAGCGATATATCTAGACGACGAGGGAATTGACAGTGAAGTGAGCTTCAAGTGCTCTGAAGTCGGGTGCTGTGCGTGTGGAGCTTAAGCAGCATTCGTCTGGGACGGCTGGTAACTTCACAGTGACTTCGTAGTGGTGAGAGGCAGTTCCTCTGGGAGTACAGTGACAAGAACTAATTGGGAAACGTGCGACGACCGCCGAGACGTAGGCTGGCTGCCGTAGTTGGGAGGAAAGTTGACGGCCAGGAGACCGACTTCAACCCTGCGACGTACTGTAGAGGAAGGAGCACGGACCTGCAGTGTACAGAAGCGGCGAGACGCGACATCCTAAGGCGTGGGCTTGTGTTTCTGGATGGTGAACGAGGCGAGAGCCTGGACCAGGAGCTACAACCCAACTGTCATCCTAGGATAGGTGAAGTAGGTGTTTACAGTTACCCTCCCATTTCCCCTTTAGTTAGCTAATATATTCTTGTCAGGATATTTTATATGTCGTGAGCAAGTCTCACCTGAGTTTAAGTCACAGAGAGCACAGTGTGCGGTGAGCCTGCCCAGAGCGCTCACAGTATCAGTTTACATATATATCTATGAGTGGGTGTGTGCAAGCACCAAGATTCATCAGAGAAATTACTGTGACTTATTAATTTACAGAGAGTATGATTATTATATATATATTGGTAGTAAACCAGATATTGGTGTATTGATCTCTATAATCTATCGATATAAATGCCTGTGGATTGATATCTATAATCTATTGATATAAATGCCTGTGGATTGATCTCTATAATCTATTGATATAAGTGCCCGTGTGTTGATCTCCATAATCTATCGATATAAATGCCTGTGTGTTGATCTCCATAATCTATTAATATAAATGCCTGTGTATCGATCTTCATGATGTATATATATATATGCCTGAAATTTGATTACTGATTTATATATGACATGACTGTGTATTGAATAATATCATATACGTGAAGTGATTGCCAGTGATATCTCTGTGAGAGAAAGTATAGATATAAAGAAAATTTCAGTGATCAAGCGAATGCATTCACAGTAAATATTATTAAGAATAGAGTAATCTTTTGGTACGGTGAAAAGCCACTGTGAGAGTATTGTGAATAAGATGTTGATCGTGAGGCCAGTGAAATCATAAGTAAGCCATGTGAATGTTGAATAGTGTTTTGGAAAAAGTTAAATAAACGGGGATCGTGACAGAATTAGAAACAAGTACTAGTCTGTTCCCACGATCGCGAGGGGCCGGTCAGCTGACATTCTGACAGGTGACACGTGCCGATGTTACCATATCGGTGCGCTCTAGAATATTATGCTATGAATGGAGCAATTGTCATATATTAATCCTGATACATTGATGCATATATATTTCTCGTTGTCTTTTAAGTAAAATACCAAAACTCTTTGGTGTTTGATATCATCCCCTCCATTTATCTTGTGACCGTGTAATGATGAAAAGCAGAGTGACCTGCCTGATACTATATTACTGGAATTTGCTCTTGCCACAATTACACCTGACCACTGCAGTGTTACTGGACACCTAAAAAAACCAGTTGGCGACCTTGAAGGCTGTGTAAAAGTTCGGTGTCGGGGCGGGCCACAGATTGAGGGAACGATCTGTGCCCCCACTCATCTTACAAATTAAAGGCCGGTTGTGAGACCGACTGGGGTTACTCTCCGAGGCCAGCAGTGGAGCCTAGAGGATCGAGGGAAGACCCGCCGAACGACGGTGAGTAAGGGTTATTGTTGGAGCAACCACCTGGAAAGGAGATCCAGTCTACTGTTGCTTTAACCCTTCTCTAACGAGAACACCGTGAAACCCCGACATTGGTGATGGTAGTGGTGTAGCTACCAGGTGATGGTAGTGGTGGAGCTACCTGGTGATGGTAGTGGTGGAGCTACCTAGTGATGGTAGTGGTGGAGCTACCTGGTGATCCAACGACAACCACGGGCAGTCTGCCAGCCCGAACGACTTTGGAACCTCATAATGAACCCATTATGAAGACAAAGACCCAAACCTGAAGGAAGAGGGATCCATTGTAGAGGCACGTTCCAGGTGGGGCAGGAGGTAAGCTGCAGTGGCCACCGCACCACAATAGGCGAGATGCGGGAAGCCGAAAACCTTAAAAAAGACGGAACTGAAGGACCCGCGGGGATACAGAACCGAACCTGGAGAGGAGCCGAACCCAAATACAACTCGTAAGCAGACGGAGGGAAAGGAAAACCCCATTCCTTCTAACAGTAAGCCCTCACTCTGAGGGTCAGAAAACACAGGCGGGGTCCAACAAGGCCCAAGGCCCCCAAGTCAGCTCCTCCCCAACCCCGGGAACCTCCACATCAGGCCCAGGTGGTGAATCTTCCTCCAAAGCCCTCTCTCTCTTCAGTCATTTGATAGTAAGGATACTTGTATATATCTATTGTCTTCTTACCTGTGAGTAAAGAAGGAGAATATTGTAGGGGATCAAAGTTAAATAAGTGTTTTCACTACATTCACGAATTGTAATTCTTGTGGGAAAGTGATACATAATTTTGACCGCCATATGGGGACTCCGTCACGTTTTGATGCTTGTGTGGACTTTAACTCTGGTGAGGAGATTCAGGACTTGGTCAAATTTCATGGTTTGTGAACTTAACTTTTAAGAGGTGATTGCTGACTGCCAGATTATTCAGTCATTGTGAACTCTAACGTTTGAAGACGAGTTATTGACTTTGCCATTTGTCAGTCATTGTAGACTTCAGCAGAGTTTCTTGACTCTACTGAAGTCCAGTAGAAGAAAGTTGGGAGTTGGGACAAGTCCCGACTTTCCAGTTGGGACTTGGTTCGTCTCCACACCTGTCGAGCCCCTTCCCTGTTTCCACACCTGTCTTGCCCCTCTGTCTCCACACTTGTCCTGCCCCCTCTCTGTCTCCACATCTGCTCTGCTACCTCCCTCTGATATTTCCTTCATATTTCCACACCTATGCCAACACCTATCCCACACCTGTCCCTCTTCTATCCATATTTATATCAAGGATCAACATTCCATTTACATGCCTTATATAAAATGACTTCCCTGGCACATACACGAGAGAAGGTGGCAGAGACAGGGAGAGACAGCGAAGAGACAGTAAGACAGCCTTACCGTCCACTGAGAAGTCATCTGCTGGAAGCATATGAACTAATAGCACCGGGACAGACAGTGTTTCGACGGGGTGAGGTCGGGACGGAACAACTGAAGGCTCTCTCCCGTCTCTTTACTCATACTGCCAGGTAGGAACATAGGTCAGAGCAGTGTTATAATTATGGAGATTTTGCATAAATGATTGCTATCACCATTACCACTACTACTACCACCATTACTACTAGTACTACCACTACTACTTCTACCACTACTACTACTACTAGTACAGTTACTACCTCAATGGGCTGAAAAGACACTGTTCGCCACTGTCTATATCTCTACTACACTATTCCGGCTTCCAGAGCTCTGTCACCCCCTCTCTCCCCCCCTCCCTCTTATCCATCTCATTCCACTCATTCTCTTTATCTTGCCCTTCCATCTCCTACTTTCCCACTTTCTGCTTCCATCTCCTCACCCCTTCCTCTTCCAATTTTCCCATCTCCTTCTCTACCCCTCCCCTGTCCCCTCCCTTCAACATTCCCCCTCCCACCTACCTCCAATAATCCCCTCCCCTGCTTATAATATACCCATTCCACTAACTCAAATATCAACCTTCCATTACTCTTCCCCCCTACCCCCTACCTTCCTCTGCCTCCTTGACCTCTCCCTCCTTCACCTCTTCTCTCCTTCAGCCCTCCCTCCTTCATCCCCTCCCACCTTCACCCCCTCCCTCCCCCCCCCTGCCCCAAGACCTCCTGTACATGTTCTAATTAAACTCGGAGATTTGTCTTCTCAGCACCACTATGGGAAATTGCCCTTGTTAATTAGAACGTTTTTTCTTCTGCAAGAGGGGAAGGCATGGGGAGGGGGAAGAGGGGAGGGGGACGCTGGCTGCTCCTCACACCCCCCTCCTGCGAAGGGAAGGGACGTGGGTCTCTTGTATTCACCTCACTCAACATACTCATGGTAATTATGGCTTAGGTTCATTCACCTTGTTCTTTTGCGTCAAATTCATATTGTTCATTGTCATCAAATTGTTTATATCATGATCATCAAAGAGTTCATACCGAGCTCACTACAATGTTCATACTCATTATATCCATCATATTGTTCAAATTCATCATATTCATGACATTAACAAAACAGGATAGGTCCAAGTATAGAGCCCTGTGGGACTCCGCTGGTGACTTCACGCCAGTCCGAGGTCTCACCCCTCACAGTAACTCTCTGCTTCCTGTTGCTTAGGTACTCCCTTGTCCATTGGAGCACCTTGCCTGTTACTCCTACCTTTTTTCCAAATTATGTACGAGCCTCTTAAAACGTACTGAGTCGAAGGCTTTATGACAGTCCAAGAAAATGCAGTGTGCCCATCCTTCTCGTTCTTGCTTAGTCTTTGTCAACTGATCGTAGAATTCTAATAAACCAGTGAGGCAAGATTTACCCTCCTTGAACCCATGTTGTGTGTCACGAAGTCCCTTCTCTCCAGATGTGCTACTAGTCTTTTTCACGATCTTCTCCATCATCTTGCATGGTATACAAGATAACGACACTGGTCTGTAGTTCAGTGCCTCATGACTGTCACCCTTTTTGTATATTAGGACTACATTGCCTGTCTTCCTTATTTCTGGTAGGTCTCCCGTTTCCAGTGACTTATTATACACTATGGAGAGTGGCAAGTAAAATGTTTCTGCACACTCTTTTAGTATCAATGGTTGGCAAGATTCTGTCAGGTCTAATTACCTTTCCTCAGGTCCAAATTCAGCAGTTACGTTATAACCTCATCTCTGGTAATTTAAAAGTTTTCTAAAGTTCCCTGGTTTATTGCCACTTCTCTTAGCTCAAAGACATCTCCTTGTTCTAGTGTGATGACCTCCTGAAATCTCTTGTTGAGTTTTTCGTACACTTCCTTGTCATTCTCTGTGTACCTGTCCCACCAATTTCCAATTTCATAACTGTTCTTTCACTGTTTTCTTCCTCATGGTGTGGCCGTGAAGCAGTTTTAATTCGGTCTTGGCTTTGTTTCCTATGTCATTTTCCCACTCTCTGCTTCTCTCCTCACACTGGTTCTTATTTAATTAATACTATCTGTATCAATAGTTACTCTGTCCTCATTGTACCAGCCTAGCCTGGAAATCTTCTCAATGCTTTCCTCAGCCCTAATATCCAGCCTTAAGCCCAACAACACAGTACCTGTCGGAACAATATTGGTTGATGGTGAAAAATTACAGACCAACACTTGAGTGGGGAACTGGCCGGCTGAGCGAGTGGGAAGGCGTGCATGACAGAACTGATGAGTTTGCCAAAACTTGTGCTCGTAGAGACAGCATTGACTGCCATCTTGGATTGCCTTTGAGCAGCCTGAGGGCAGCAATATTCCGGGAACATCAACAAAATTATCGTAGACTTGAAGCAAAGTAAAATTCACACCAGTTACTCCATCTATCGTCACTATTATGCAGGGAGAACCGCACGTCTATGGGTCATCCAATGAGGTTAGCAGACTTGTAGATGTTACCACTGCTAGGCTTAGGCTCGACTACAAGTACCTCTGGGAGTTTGTAACATCTACTGATGTGGATTTGACTAAATGAAAACTCTGTCAGCAGAACTATTCGCATACTTTGCGTCATTATATAATGGAATGTGAAAAAAAATCGCTAAGTTTAGAGATTGTATTCCAATCCAGCAGTTGTGTTCAGGAAATGTGTGTAAGTACTTCATTCATAATGACGTACTGTCACGGGGGGTGGGCCGGGGCTCTGCTAGCACTCGGCTGCTAGGGGCTCGAAAGGCCGAATACTCAGCCCCTCCGACTCCCGGGATTCACCGGAGTCTCCTTGGTCCCACAAGAGAGGACCAGCAATGCCCACCTCCGCAGGTCTTTGCTTCCACCACTGAAGGGGTGCCACTGACTCACCCTGGAAGCCCTTCAGTCAACCACGGGGAAACTGCTATCAGCAATTCTGGCCTAGACCCGTGGAGGAGTGAAGGAAGACTCGGGCTTACTTTGTAACAATGACCTCCCTGAGTCTTGCCTGCCGGACAAAGGGGTTGCAGGAACTCCTTTCCCGCCTGTCTTCTCTATCTTTTCCTCAACAAGGTCGCCAGCTGGGTTATTATATCTGCACCCCAGCAATGCAGTTCAGTGGGTGTATTATTATATTGTTTGTTGCCAGTGTTGCTACTCCCAAGATCTACTAATGGACTGTCGGCCCAGGGTACTCTCCCTTGAGGGTCCGTGTGGCGTTACCTCTCTCTGGCCACCACGTTATTAGTTACCACCATTCAGGCACTAGTACTGCTCGAATGGCTAAGGATACACTCTTATATCAGTCTGTGCTGTTTGCCACTCCCTAGGCAATACGAAATTCCATAGGGAACGTAATGTTCCCTAGATGGTACTATGGTAACCCTCGTGTATGCTCAATAGAGAAATATAATAATGATAATAATGGAGGCACACTCAAACACAATAATAAAATGTGTGAATTTACTGATACGAATACATGATCACACATATGACTATAAGTGATATAAGAAAATGAAAATAATAATAATAACTCTGGAGATTGTCAGCAACTCTTCTCTCACGTTCTCCAGGCTCCTTCAACTGGGCAGAAAGACAGGAGTCACACACTCTCTCACAGAAGGGCCTCTTCACCACGTCGGCTCCTCTTCTTCACTGTCCTGCCATCCACACACACTGTCCTCTCTGACAGTCCTGGACATAAGCTGCCCTGCAGCCAATTCTGCTACTAAAGCATTAATATCCTATTTCCACATATATAAGTGAATACAATGGCCTATCTAGCCTACTCTCACAAAGGGGTAATGGGAGGGGAAAATGATCTACCTTAACAATCCTTGGCTCACGACGCCTGTCCCTCGATGGTGTGAGGGTCCTATGCTTCCTGAGTCGATCCTCGGTGATCCAGGAACGTTCCCACAGGTCCTCAGGTGTCGTGAAGCCTCGCGTCTTCGCCGTTCCAATCCCTGGGGTTCAGCTATCCCAATCCTGGTCCATCGATGGGCGCTGAGCTTATCACCATATTCACCCACACGTTCCTTCCACGAGGCGTTGCTCCTCGCCCTAGGAACGGTGTCGTCCCTCTAACAACCTCAGTGGATTCACCGAATCTTTCCCAAGTTTGGCACTTCTCTGCTCAATCAACTTGGTTCCTTTTGCTTCCCAGAAGCGCGGGGTCTCCTATATATCAGGTGGGCTGCGATGGCTAGCTCTAATCCACTGAGAAAGGCCTGTTTAGCCTCCAATCCTTGAGAGCTGACAGAGGAGCGTCCTCTCCCCTTCGCTGTCAGGTCCCATCTGACCATGGCGCCGCCCGGGTACTCGGTGACGTCACGGCGGGCTCTGATTGGTCGCCTGTGACCCGAGTCACCCAATCCGCACACGGCTTGGCGTCCATTCTAAAAGGTCATATCTGCAGTAGGGGATACTCTTTCATTTATATCCGGGCGCCTCTTTCACCTTACCTACAGACTTATAATGTAAGTTTCTCCCTGCAGGGAGAGTCGATATGACTCTTATAGCAGGCAACGAAAGAGATAGGAGAGGGCACCTTAACAGTACTGCCAGGAATCTAAGCCAAGTATCCCAAGTTTGGTGACTGTAGGGGCAGCCTGCACATGTCTGTAGGTGCAGCCTGCACATGACTGTAGGTGCCGCCTGCACATGTCTGTAGGTGCAGCCTGCACATGACTAGGTGCAGCCTGCACATGACTAGGTGCCGCCTGCACATGACTGTAGGTGCCGCCTGCTCATGACTGTAGGTGCCGCCTGCACATGACTGTAGGTGCCGCCTGCACGTGACTGTAGGTGCCGCCTGCACGTGACTGTAGGTGCCGCCTGCACATGACTGTAGGTGCCGCCTGCACATGACTGTAGGTGCCGCCTGCACATGACTGTAGGTGCCGCCTGCACATGACTGTAGGTGCCGCCTGCACATGACTGTAGGTGCCGCCTGCACATGACTGTAGGTGCCGCCTGCACATGACTGTAGGTGCCGCCTGCACATGACTGTAGGTGCCGCCTGCACATGACTGTAGGTGCCGCCTGCACATGACTGTAGGTGCCGCCTGCACATGACTGTAGGTGCCGCCTGCACATGACTGTAGGTGCCGCCTGCACATGACTGTAGGTGCCGCCTGCACATGACTGTAGGTGCCGCCTGCACATGACTGTAGGTGCCGCCTGCACATGACTGTAGGTGCAGCCTGCACATGACTGTAGGTGCCGCCTGCACATGACTGTAGGTGCCGCCTGCACATGACTGTAGGTGCCGCCTGCACATGACTGTAGGTGCAGCCTGCACATGACTGTAGGGCAGCCTGCACATGACTGTAGGTGCCGCCTGCACATGACTGTAGGTGCCGCCTGCACATGACTGTAGGTGCCGCCTGCACATGACTGTAGGTGCCGCCTGCACATGACTGTAGGTGCAGCCTGCACATGACTGTAGGTGCCGCCTGCACATGACTGTAGGTGCCGCCTGCACATGACTGTAGGTGCCGCCTGCACATGACTGTAGGTGCCGCCTGCACATGACTGTAGGGCAGCCTGCACATGACTGTAGGTGCAGCCTGCACATGACTGTAGGAGCAGCCTGCACATGACTGTAGGGCAGCCTGCACATGACTGTAGGGGCAGCCTGCACATGACTGTAGAAGCAGCCTGCACATGACTGTAGGTGCCGCCTGCACATGACTGTAGGTGCAGCCTGCACATGACTGTAGGTGCAGCCTGCACATGACTGTAGGAGCAGCCTGCACATGACTGTAGGAGCAGCCTGCACATGACTGTAGGAGCAGCCTGCACATGACTGTACGTGCAGCCTGCACATGACTGTAGGAGCAGCCTGCACATGACTGTAGGTGCCGCCTGCATATGCCTGTACGTGCAGCCTGCACATGACTGTAGGAGCAGCCTGCACATGACTGTAGGTGCCGCCTGCATATGCCTGTAGGGGCAGCCTGCACATGACTATAAAGCTGCCGCCCAGTTGGGTGGGTGTGGAGCAGGACTAGTAACTGTGTGATTCACCGAAGATGTAAACTGCCTTGAACAGTGACTGTTGTGAGCCTCTTGTTGAACCACTTGTGATATAAAAAGATCATTGATATGTAACAATAACAATTGTGTAACTAGCTTCACAAAATTGTCACTTGCTCAGCTAAACGAACTTTGGGGTTGAGTTCCTGAACCTATTACATGCCTCTGTAACCCTCTCCACCACCGCTAACGGGATGGGTGCACAATAAATGAATGAACGAGTAGAACTACACAGTACAACACCACCATGTCGTCTATACATGTCTGTGTACCAGGGAAATTAAAACCTCAGAATTTAACTGGACCCCACGACATTGATGACAGGATTGAGGGGGAGGAGGAGGCCTGTCGGAGAAGGATTAGGAAGAGGAGGAGGAGAAGGAGGTTTTCGAAGAGGAGGAGGAATTAAGAACGAAAGAAGAAGATAGACAAAAAAATCAAGACATTTAAGATATAATTATTTCCAGGACCACATCCGGTACCTCACCAGACGTGCACCTGATCCAGTAGGGGGTATGAAGGGGGGGGGGGCTTGGGAGGCGTGGGAGAGGTGTGTGTGGGGGGGGGGAGGAGGGGGGGCTGACGAGCGTGGGAAGAGGACACTCCCCCTTTCATCCCCCACACACACTGGGGGATGAGGGGTCGAAGTGTCGCCACCCCCCCTCCCCCCCCCCCCCAGCTGTGTATTATAGTTCACCACCTGAAGGGGAGCTTGCCACCCCCCCCCCCCTGGCGCTCCTGTCGTCAAGTATGAAGGGGGAGGAGAGATAGAAGAGGGGAAGGGGGAGGAGGAGGAGAGATAGAAGGGGGGAGGAAGGGAGAAAGAAGAACAAAAGATGGCTACCCCATAAATGGAAAGGAAAGGAATTATCAAGGGAAAGGCACCAAGCCATTACGACTATCTAGTACTTGGAAGGGGTCAGGATAAGGATTTGGGAAACGACGGGGGAAGGAATGGTGCCCAACCACTTGGACGGTCGGGGATTGAACGCCGACTAGACACAAACAGGATAACATCGGCAGCATACGAGATGTTTACAAATATAAAAACATGGTTTAGAAACCTATAAATCAGGACTTCTTGAATGCAGTCAACACAACATCTGTCAGACCAATACTGGAATATGCAGCACCGGTGGGGTAGCCATATTCATCAAGTGAAGAGGTTTGCAACTTGACTAGTTGCAGAGCAAAGAGAGTCAAGTTATGAGGATAGGCTGACGGAACTAGACCTCACAACCTTCGATGAGAGAAGAAATAGAAATATGATCGCAACATACAAGATACTTAGGATAAGATAGACAGGGTAGACAAGGACAGCTTCTTTAAGTTGAGAGAAAGTAGGATAAGTGAACCCTAGTCTTAGTTTAAGAGAGAGAGAGAGAGAGATTGAGAGATTTTAAAATTGCACCCGAAGCATCTATAATATTTTCACACACACACACACACACACACACACACACACACACACACCAACACACACACACACACACACACACACACACACACACACACACATACACACAAGGACAGCTTTGTTGCTAGCTAAGCAACAAAGTAAAAGGGCATGGAGAAACTATAGGAATAACAGGACACTGGAGAGCAGAGAAAGATACCAGAATGCCAGGAACGAATATGTCAGAATGAGAAGAGAGGCAGAAAGACAATACGAAAATGACATCGCAAGCAAGGCAAAGACTCAGCCTAAATTGCTGCATAGCCACATCAGGAGAAAAACAACAGTAAAGGAACAGGTTATGAAATTAAAGATAGAGGCAGAAGGATTCACTACAAACGACAAGGAAGTGTGTGAGGAGTTGAATAAGAAATTCAAGAGGTCTTCACCTTACAGCAAGGAGAAATCCCAGAGATAAGAGAGGGAATAGCTAACCAGGAACCACTGGAAGAGTTTGAGATTACCAGCGGGGAAGTAAGGAAGTGTTTACTAGAGTTGGATGTGACAAATGCTATAGGCCCAGATGGAATCTCCCCTTGGATACTAAAGGAAGGAGCAGAAGAACTGTGCCTCCCACTCTCCATAGTGTATAACAAATCACTGGCAACAGGGGAACTGCCAGAAATTTGGAAAACAGCTAACGTAGTCCCGATATACAAGAAAGGGATAGACAGGAGGCACTGAACTACAGGCCAGTGTCCCTAACCTGCATACCATGCAACTGATGGAGAAGATTGTGCGAAGAAAGCTAGTGGAGCACCTGTAGCGAAAGAACTTTGTAACATAGCATCAACATGGAATCAGGGATGGCAGGTCCTGCCTCACAGGGTTACTTGAATTCTACGACCAGGCAACAAAAATAAGGCAAGAGAGAGAAGGGTGGGCAGACTGCATATTTTTGGATTGTCAGAAAGCCTTTGATACAGTGCCACACAAGAGGCTAGTGAAAAAGCTGGAGATGCAGGCTGGAGTGAAAGGGAAGGTACTCCGTTGGATACAAGAGTACCTAAGCAACAGGAGACAACGAGTCAGTGTGAGGGGTGAGGTCTCAGATTGGCGAGACGTTACGAGTGGAGTCCCGCAGGGGTCAGTCCTTGGACCTATACTGTTTCTGATATATGTAAATGATCTCCCAGAGGGTATAGAATCGTTTCTCTCAATGTTTGCCGATGATGCAAAAATTATGAGGAGGATTGAAACGGAGGACGATAGTAGGAGGCTACAGATGACCTAGACAGACTGAGTGAATGGTCCAACAAATGGCTGTTGAAGTTCAACCCAAGTAAATGCAAATAATGAAACTAGGCAGTGGAAACAGGAGGCCAGACACAGGATACAGAATAGAGGTGAAGTACTTAATGAAACGACAGAGAGAAAGATCTAGGAGTTGAATCACACCAAACTGTCTCCTGAAGCCCACATAAAAAGAATAACGTCTGCGGCATATGCGAGGCTGGCTAACATCAGAACAGCGTTCAGGAACCGTGTAAGGAATCATTCAGAATCTTGGTACACCACATATATAAGACCAATCCTGGAGTATGGGGCCCAGCATGGAGCCCGTACCTTGTCAAGCACAAGACGAAGCTGAAAAAGTGCAAAGGTATGCCACTAGACTAGTCCCAGAATAAGAGGCATTAGTTACGAGGAAAGCTGCGGGAAATGCAACTTACGACACTGGAAGACAGAGAGTAAGGGGAGACATGATCACAACCTACAAAATCCTCAGGGGATCGACCGGGTAAACAAGGATAAACTATCCAACACTGGTGGGACGCAACACAAGTGGACACAGGTTGAAACTGAGTACCCACATGAGCCACAGAGACGTTAGAAGGAACTTTTTCAGTGTCAGAGTAGTTAACGGATGGAATGCATTAGGCATGATGTGGTGGAGGCTGACTCCATACACAGTTTTAAATGTAATATGATGAGCCCAGTAGACTCAGGATCTGTACACCAGTTGATTGACAGTTGAATAGGCGGGACCAAAGAGCCAAAGCGCAACCCCCGCAAGCACAAATAGGTGAGTACAAATAGGGTGAGTACACACACACACAGGAAGCAACCCTTAAAACAGCTGTTTATCCCCAGGTACTTATTTTACTGCTAGGTAAAAGAGAGCATCAGGGTGAAAGAAACTCTGCCCATTTTCTTTTCTGCCATCAAGGGGGATCGAACCCGGACGCTAGGATTATGAAACCAGAGCGGCTGTTCACTCAGCTATCAGGCCCCCCTTCCACTCAGCTA
>WNGS01063478.1:0-20278 GCA_020271785.1 Procambarus virginalis | reverse complement strand
GCAGTAGAGTCGGCTGGCTGTGGTCGTGCAGCTTGAGCACGCGTGGTCACCATAACAGGAGGAGAACCTTCATCACTCTCTTGAACCTTTGCTGGAACATGCTCAAAAATCGGGTTATCCAACACAGAGTTGCTTACCTCGGATATGTCCTTGACGATCAGGTTGTTCGGTTGTTGGTCTTCTGCCAAGTCGTTGCCCAGGAGAAGTTGCACTCCAGGCATGGAAAAGGCTTTTCCCTGGCGGCGACTTGGATTCACCGGTCACGAAGGGACAATCTAGGTAAACTCTGGCAAGGGGATAAGGAGTTGTAGCAGTAAGGTCAGTGATGAACACAGTCTCTCCTGTGTAGGCGACGTTGGGCACAAGCTGATTTCAAGACGATCGATTGTAAAGCCGCTGTGTCCCGCAGGATCTTAGTCCAAAACGTCCTTCTGAATCTGAACCGTGGGTAGTGATAGTTCCTGGATATAGATGCTTGCTAAAGAGAGAGAGATCATTAGCATGAACACCAACATTCATGACAGGCTTACCGGACTTAGGGTGAGTAGGTTTGGGCTTAGGAGGAGGTTCTATGTTACCTTTAGATTGGGACTTACCACATCTTTCAATGGTATGTCCATATAGTCGACAATACCTGCAGTACAGTTGAGAGGTACCTTGATCTGGGCTCGCTTTCTCGTAACTGTACCAAGACTTCTGACTGGTAGGTTCTGGTGTCAGCCGGTGGATGAGGCTGTAAGTGTCAGCTGACTTCGCGCACTTCACCAAATCGGTCTCTTCTTTGTCTGCTAAGTATAGGCGGACCGGAGGAGGTACACGCCTCAAGAATTCTTCAACCAGTATGAGGTTGACAAGCTCTGGAAAAGTAGAGACATGTGCTGCCTCCAGCCATTTCATGAAATATCTCTCGTTTGGTGTTAGCAAATTCTAAGAAGGTGGTGGTACTTGCCTTGACGTAGTCACGGAACTTTCGTCGGTAGCTTTCGGTGGAGAGAAGGTAGGCGTCCAACACAGCTTGTTTCAGGGTGGTGTAGTCGTTTTCCGAAGCCAAAGTGCTGAGTGTGACTGCTGCTCTACCTGTTAAATGTACTCGGAGAAGGGTAGCCCATTGGTCGTCAGGCCAATTAAGTTGATCAGCAAGGGTCTCAAAAGTGGTGAAAAACACATCAACCTCCGTTTCTATGAACGGGGGCATTAACTTACTTGCGTGGGAGATATTGAAGCTTGGAGGAAGACTAGCTGCAGCTTGTTGGCATTGAACTTGGTGTGTAGTGTCCAACGTAAGTTCTCTTTCATGATATTCTAGAGCTAAGTTGGCTTGCTGTTTTTCGTGGTCGCGTTGTAGCTCCAGCTGTTGCCGCTTTGTTTCAAGTTGTATTCTTTCACGCTCTTTGAATAGGGCAAAATCACGTTCTTGTTGTCCTTGAAGGAGGAAGGCTTGTCGGTCACTCTCTTCTTTTCTGAGGGCAGCTTCACGCTCTCTGATGGCAGCTTCACGCTCTCTGATGGCAGCTGCTTCCTGTTGTTGTTGTAGCTCGATCTTGGCAAGTTCTAATTTGAGCTTCATTGCTCTCAAGTCATCCTTATCTGAAATAATGTATTGTTCGCAAGTAGGAGAATCTATAATACCTTCATCCGCAAGGTGATCCAATATCATATTATTTATGGCAAATTTGTTGGCTCCATCGGGAACTTCCAAGTAATACTCATGTGCAAGAGTTAACAAATCGACCCTCTTAGCATGACGTAAGTTCCCTATTTCACCTTCTGGATCTGTTTTGAAAGCTTGTAGGCGAAACATTGTGAAATATAGCAAAATAAAGAAGACACGAATATATAGTGAGAATATGGTGAATGTCAGAAACAGGAAACGTGGCAACTGATACCTATCCTGTGGGGAATTATTAATAATTAAAGTAATTCAAGATGGTAAATGAATAAAGTCGCAGGAAATCTTGTACCCGTACTCACTGTGGGAGGATAAAGGCAAGAAATCCTACTAATTAATTGAAACAGAGTTTCGAAAAACAAAAACACTAAATGGTTTCAAAGTAATTAGGTAGTACAAAAAATGTAGTCATACCTTGCCGAGTCACTATAGAACATAAGCAAGGTGCCCACTGAAACTGAATATGGTACTTACAGAATTAGCGAACTTTGTGCTCAAAAGAAAGAACGCCAATTCCCTACCTTGGTAAGTACCATCAATCTGACCGACGAGTAGGGGTGCGAGTGTCAACTGGTGACGAGAACTATCGGCGAGGTCCCAACTCGCCAATAATAGTCCGTGCGAGAGGAACTTTGGCCCTCTTTTTCCTCCTAGAGTCGGATTGCAGAAAATAGGTGCTATTGACCCGGAGACAGACCACAGTACCAGGGTACCTATGTGATAATCTGTCAAAATGTGAGAAATATCTGAGGGACAAAAGATGTTAAACACGGGTAATAACACGGAAGGGGGAGACGACCAATTAAGAGTATGACTGAGGCCTACAGTCACCATGTAATCCAAAGTTGTCTCACACTCACCATATGCTACTCCCGTAATGCACAATATACACAGCACCATATGAATAAAAAATGATTAATGTAAATATTGAAAGCAAGGGAATGAAAGCCAAGTACGCTTACCACAATTACCAATACCTGAGTGAAGCTCCGTGGACAGGCCCCCATTATATGTGACGGTAAAGTAGTGGAGTATAGTGGTCGGCAGTCTTCCACTGGCAGATGTCAAAGCCAGGCCACATATAAAACAAAAAGTAAAAAAAAGGAAAAAAGAAGAATGACTGCGTGTTTGATAATCTGTGGTAAGGTAAGGAAGAGACATAAAACACAATAATAAACAATGCTCTTTAATTCCTGCAGTCGCTCCTCGTAGCTCATACCTCTCAGCTCGGGTACTAGTCTGGTGGTAAACCTTTGAACCTTTTCCAGTTTAGTCTTATGCTTGACTAGATTGGGACTCCATGCTGGAGCCGCATACTCCAAGATTGGTCTGACATATGTGGTATATAATGTTCTGAAAGATTCCTTACACAAGTTTCTAAAGGCCGTTCTTATGTTAGCCAACCTGGCATATGCTGCTGCT
Source organism: Procambarus virginalis (assembly GCA_020271785.1). Lineage (NCBI taxonomy): Eukaryota > Metazoa > Arthropoda > Malacostraca > Decapoda > Cambaridae > Procambarus > Procambarus virginalis. Next base: position 17,187 of record WNGS01063478.1, on the reverse strand, counting down.
GCTGTGTGTGTGTGTGTGTGTGTGTGTGTGTGTGTGTGTGCGTACTTACCTAATTGTGCTTGCGGGGGTTGAGCTCTCGCTCTTTGGTCCCGCCCTGTGTGTATGTGTGTGTGTGTGTGTGCAGCCCGTCCTCCAAAAAAGGGGAGGTATATGTAACAGCACAAGTAAGTGCAATTATGAACTATTCATAGCAGTCAGGAACTGTACTTATTTTCACTTAGTATTAAACCGTACTGTCAAATATATTGTGAATATTTGAGTTTACCTGAAAAGCTGAATAGAAAACCACAACCTAATCTAACCTGCTTAGTGTTTGAAGATAAGCATTTAATTGCTTCTTAATTACAATTAGTACTTAACCTATAGCTATATTGATATTACAGTTTTATAAAACTAATAAAACAAAACTAAAATAAATTAATAAATTTTAAAGTAACTCAGGATATTTAAAATTTTCTATAAAATCTCTATTGTTTAATAGAGTTTTACAAACACACAAGACAGGAGGACAACCACAGCACAGGAGGACAACCACCACACAGGAGGACAACCACAACCACAGGAAAACCACCACACAGGAGACCAAGCACCACACAGGAGGACAACATACAAGCTTCACCAACAACGTTGAGGGCTGAGACTTTCTGGAAGGTCTTACCAAGAACCAAAGCATTACATTAGATAATGTCCGGGGTATTGGCCACATACACACCCAACATTAGATAATGTCCGGGGTATTGGCCACATTCACACCCAACATTAGATAATGTCCGGGTATTGGCCACATACACACACACCCAACACTTTGAAAGCGTCGGGAGAAATAATTCAATATTTTACTCCTGCGATGTTTTGGGAAATTATTCAAAGTTTTATTTTTTGTTTGAAAATGTTGGTACACGTTGGGACCCGTGTCTGGTGTGAGGGTTGCCAGCTCAAATATTCACCCGTGAATTATGAGTGGGAGGCAGCGGTGTAGTGAGGGAGGGAGGTGGGAAGGAAGAAGGAAGGATGAGGGAAGGAAGATGGAGGGAAGGAGAGGCAGAGTGAAGGGAAGGAGAGAGATCGTTGCATGCTGAAACACTATGAAGGAAATTCAGGACCTTCCTGTATTTCTTTGATAACGTGTTGAAACACGAAAACATTTGCAACGTTCGTTTCACCTTCGTTTCATATATATATATATATATATATATATATATATATATATATATATATATATATATATATATAATATATATATATATATTGTGACGATAATCTCTTCCAAGAGATTGAGCCTGCTCTTCCCTATATACGTCACGTTCCCAGCTACATTCAAGATACGTTCTACAGTAGCTTAAACGTATATATCAGACAGCCACACGCACCTGCACCCCCCTCCCTCCTCACACACCTCACCGCCAGCTCCTCACCGACTGCACTTCACTAGCAAACTACCGAGTTGTGGGTCTTCCTGCATTCTCATTGGCTGCTCGACATCACGCACTTCAGTTCTCCACCACTCACGCATGTCGTCAAGTCAACGTTGAAGCCAGCGGCTGCAGCACCACCTCAGAATATCTTGTGCTCTTCAGCTGTGAACTCCTAGTTGATTCACCTCGTGTGATCAAATAGCGGTCTATAGCTTGCGCATATATTCCCAGCACCATTTTTTTGACCATTTTATATTTCACTTGTGTTCATATTTTGTCTCCTGTTAACGTAATTCATTTTTATGTTAGTTCTTTTTCACTTGTTATCTATTCACGTTGCTCACCAAGAATTTGTCTTGTTTAAATTTGTTTTCTAGATAATTAAATTTCATTGTTTATTTTTGTGTTTCGTGTCTCTCCCTTACCTTACCACAGATTATCAGACAAGCAGTCATTCTTCTTATTTTCTTTTTTTTACTTTTGTTGTTATTGTGGCCTGGCATTACATCTGCCAGTGGAAGACTGCCGAACACCATACTCCACTACTTTACCGTCACATATAATTGGGGGCCTGTCCTAGGAGTCTCACGTATACTTGGAGCTTCACTCAGGTATTGGTAATTGTGGTAAGCGTACTTGGCTTTATTCCCTTGCTTTCAATACTTTCACTAATCCCTTTTATTATTCATATGGTGCTGTGTATATTGTGCATTACGGTAGTAGCATATGGTGAGTGTGAGACAACTTTGGATTACGTGGTGACTGTAGGCCGCAGTCATACTCTTAATTGGTCGTCTCTCCCCTCCGTGTTATTACCCGTTCTTAACACCTTTTGTCCCTCAGATATTTCTCATATTTTCGACAGATTATCATATAGGTACCCTGGTACTGTGGTCTGTCTCCGGGTCAATAGCACCTAATTTCTGCAATCCGACTCTAGGAGGATAAGAGGGCCAAAGTTCCTCTCGCACGGACTTTTATTGACGAGTTGGGACCTCGCCAATAGTTCTCGTCACCAGTTGACACTCGCACCCCTACTCGTCGGTCAGAATTGATGGTACTTACTTAAGGTAGGGAATTAGCTTTCTTTCTTTTGAGCACGAAGTTCGCTAATTCTGTAAGTACCATATTTAATTTCAGTGGGAAACTTGCTTATGTTCTATAGTGACTCGGCAAGGTATGCCTACATTTTTGACTACCTAATTTACTTTGGAACCATTTAGTGTTTCACTTGTTTTTCGAAACTCAGTTTCAACTAATTAGTAGGATTTTCTTGCCTTTATCCTCCCACAGTGAGTACCGGGTACAAGATTTCCTGCGACCTTAATCATTTACCATTTTGAATTAACTTTAATTATTAACAATTTCACAGGATAGGTACCAGTTGCCACGTTTCCTGTTTCTGACATTCACCATATCTCACAGTATATTCGTGTCTCATTTATTTGCTATTTTCACACCATGTTTCGTATGCAAGCTTTCCAGTCAGATCCAGAAGGTGAAATAGAGAACTTACGTCATGCTAAGAGGGTCGACTTGTTAACTCTTGCACATGAGTATCACCTAGAAGTTCCCATGGAGCCAACAAGCATGAGTACATAATCTACTATTAGATCTTTTTTAGATGAAGGGATTATAGACTCTGATACTCACGAACAATACACTATTTCAGAAAGCATGATTTGACAGCAATGAAGCTCAAACTAGAACTTGCTAAGATCGAGCGGGAGCAACAAAGGAAGCTGCAGCTGCAATCAAAAAGGAAGAGCAAGAAAGAGAAGCTCCAACTCAAGAAAGAAGGCCGCATTGTTAGGAACAAAGGATCGAAATTGGCCCTATTCAAAGAGCGTGAAAAAGTACAACTTGAAACAAACGACAACAACTAGAGATGCAACGCGAACACGACAAACGGCAAGCGGAAACGGCTCTAGAATGTCGTGACAGAGAACTCACGATGGACACTACACACCAAGCTCAACTCCAGCAAGCTGCAGCTAGTCTTCCTCCAAGTTTCAATATCTCCCATGCAAGTAAGTTAATGCCCCCGTTCATAGAAACGGAGGTTGATGTTTTTTTCACGACTTTTGAGACCCTTGCTAATCAACTTAGTTGGCCTGACGACCAATGGGCTACCCTTCTCCGAGTACATCTAACAGGTAGAGCAGCAGTCACACTCAGCACTTTGGCATCTGAAACGACTACACAACCCTGAAGCAAGCTGTGTTGGACGCCTACCTTCTCTCCACCGAAAGCTACCGACGAAAGTTCCGTGACTACGTAAAGGCAAGTACCACCACCTTCTTAGAATTTGCTAACACCAAACGGAGATATTTGATGAAATGGCTGGAGGCAGCACATGTCTCTACTTTTCCAGAGCTCGTCAACCTCATACTGGTTGAAGAATTCTTGAGGCGTGTACCTCCTCCTGTCCGCCTATACTTAGCAGATAAGGAAGAGACCGATTTGGTGAAATGCGCGAAGTCAGCTGACACTTACAGCCTCATCCACCGGCTGACACCAGAACCTACCAGTAAGAAGTCTTGGTACAGTTACGAGAAACGAGCCCAGATCAAGGTACCTCTCAACTGTACTGTAGTATTGTCGACTCTATGGACATACCATAGAAAAATGTGGTAAGTCCCAATCTAAAGGTAACACGAACCTCCTAAGCCCAAACCTACTCACCCTAAGTCCGGTAAGCCTGTAATGAATATTGGTGTTCATGTTAATGATCTCTCTCTCTTTAGCAAGCATCTATCCAGGAACTATCTCTACCCACGGTTCAGATTCTGAGGGACGTTTTGGACTTAAGATCTTGAGGGACACAGCGGCTCTTCAATCGATCGTCTTGAAATCAGCTGTGCCCAACGTCGCCTACACAGAGAGACTGTATTCATCACTGACCTTACTGCTACTACTCCTTATCCTCTCGCCAGAGTCCACCTGGATTGTCCCTTCGTGACCGGTGAAGTCCAAGTCGCCGTCAGGGAAAAGCCTTTTCCCATGCCTGGAGTGCAACTTCTCCTGGCAACGACTTGGCAGAAGACCTGCAACCGACCAACCTGATCGTCAAGGACAAACCCAGTGGGTAACTCTGTGTTGGATAATCCGATTTTTAAGCATGTTCCAGCAAAGGTTCAAGAGAGTGATGAAGTTTCTCCTCCTGTTATGGTGACCACCCGTGCTCAAGCTGCACGACCACAGCCAGCTGACTCTACTGCTACCGCTGTCCCTCAAGACCCTTCGAAACTACCCCCTAATCTGACCGCTTTGGAGTTCCGTAAGTTACAGAGGAAGATCTTACCTTGACACCATTATTCTTTCAGGCTGAGACTCAATCCGACAGTATTCCTGGGTTCTTCTTGGAGAACGAGTTACTCTATCGCGGATACAGACCCAGTAAACTGAAGGAGAGGACGATTGGGCAAACGTTGAACAACTAGTGATTCCTACCAGCCTGCGGCCCACGATTCTACACCTGGCCCACGGAGCACTATCACACTACGGGTTCAACAAGACTTACCATGGAATTCGTCAAGACTACTACTGGCCAGGTATGGTTAATGACGTAAAGAACATGTTCAACAATGCCACGTGTGTCAGATAGCAGGTAAACCGAACGTTTCTATCCCCAGAGCACCACTGACACCCATCCAGGTGCCTGAGGAACCTTTCCACAGACTTATTATTGACTGTGTTGGTCCTTTGCCTCGGACCAGTGCCGGCAACGCCTATATCTTAACCATCCTGTGTCCTACCACCAGATTCCCGATAGCAGTTCCAGTGAAAAACATTACGGCTGCTACAGTGGTGAAGAATTTATTGAAAATCTTCACCCAGTATGGATTTCCGAGGGAGATTCAGAGCGACTGTGGCACCAACTTCACCAGTGATCTCTTCAAACGGACTCTGGAGGAGTTCAACATCAAACAGGTACTGTCCAGCCCCTATCATCCTGCTTCACAGGGTTCTCTTGAACGTAGTCATCAGACTATCAAGGCACTCTTAAAAAAGTTTTGTAATGAGACCTCAAAGGATTGGGATAGGCAACTTGATCTCATCATGTGTATTTTCAGAAGTCTTCCAACGAGTCACTAGGAGTATCTCCTTATGAGATGCTCTACGGACGTAAGTGCCGTACACCTCTCAAGGCTTTCAAGGATTCTCTACGTGATGCCACCTTCAGTGAGCATCAGAATGTGCCCCAGTTTCTTCAACCTCCGACACATTCTAGAGAGGGTCCATTCCTTTGCCAAACAACCTACTGAAAGCCCAAGAGAGGAAAGACTCGTTACGACCAGCACTGCCAAGTAAGGAAGTTTAAACCGGGAGACTTAGTTCTTGCCTATTTCCCTATCCCAGGTTCTCCTTTACAAAACAGGTTTCAGGACCCTACGTGTTAAGGAGTGCCGGAATAACTTCAACTACGTTCTCGAGACCCCCGATAGGCGGCGGAAGACCCAGCTGTGCCACATCAACCTGCTCAAACTCTATCATGGTGTTCCTCCCACTGTGCTAACCAACTACACCACCTTTACAGGTCCATACAGCCACAGTGAGACCTTCCCTGCTTCTCCTTCCGAAAGCACTGACACTGAGACAGCGCTTTCTATTCGGAAATCCTTACTAACATCCATAATCACTTTCAGGACGATAATAGTGCTTCACTCATCAAACTCATCAGAGAACATCAGGAGTTGTTTCGAGATGATCCCCAAGAGTGTACTGTGACTCGGCACGACATCCAACTGCTACCTGACACCCGGCCGATTCGCCAACCATTCTACCGAATCAGCCCTAGCAAGAGGAAGTCATGCGTGCTGAGGTACAGTCCTCTGGACCATGGACTGGCTACCCCCTGTGAGTCCCCCTGGGCCTCACCATGTATCTTGGTTCCCAAACCTCACGGTAAGATCAGCTTTGTACTGATTATAGGAAACTCACAAAGTCACCGTCAAGATGCATACCCATTACCTAGGATTGACGACATACTTGACGCCATTGGTAATGCCCGCTACCTGTCCCAGGTGGACTTACTCAAGGGCTATTACCAGGTGTGTCTTACGGAGCGAGCTAAAGAATGTCTGCCTTCATCACCCCTTTCGGACTTTTCAGATATAACCGGCTTCCTTTTGACTCTGCAATGCCCGGCCACCTTTCAGAGAGCTGTCAACCGCGTCATCCAGGGCTTGGACACCCTACGCCTATTTGGATGATATCGTTGTAGCATCCAACACCTGGAGCGAACACCTGCTCCAGCTACAACGATTGTTCGCCAAGCTCCTGAAAGCCGGCCTCACCATCAATCTGGGCAAGTCCACTTTTGCCAAAGGTAAAGTGCGGTATCTGGGTCATGTTATAGGGAGTGGCAGCCTGGCTCCGTTAAATATCCACACTCAAGCCATCAGAGAGTATCCACAGCCTACTACCAGGAAGCAGCTCCTGCGCTTCCTTGGTCTTGCTTCTTATTACCGTAGGTTTGTGAGGAACTTTAGCACTGTTGCAACACCCTTAATCACCTTAACCAGTCCCAAGCAACGTATAATTGGACCATGGAGCAAACCGTTGCTTTCGAACAACTCAAATTCCTCCTCTGTTCTAATCCTATTCTCGCCTCACCAGATACCAAGAAGCCTTTCATCCTCCTGTCGACGCCAGTGGTACCGGCATCGGAGTGTCTTAATGCAGCAACGAGGCGAGGAGGTTCTACCTGTCAGCTACTACAGCTACAAGTTGAAGCCTCATCAAAAAAACTACAGCACTATAGAGAAGGAACTCCTCCATCGTCCTGAGCTTGCAACACTTTGCACCATATCTGCAGGTGCTAGGTCCACTACCATCTATTCGGACCACAATCCTCTACGTTTCCTACATCAAGCCCAATTCAATACCAACGTCTGCTGCGATGGGCTTTATATCTTCAAGGCTTCAATCTGGAAATCTGTTACATCAAGGGCCTGATAACATCATCGCCGACGCCCTCTCCAGAGTTCATGAGGTAGAGGCATCTCCACCTACCACTCTACCTCCCAAGACGTGACTTCACCGGAACCGCAGGCTTCGGGGGAGATGTGACGATAATCTCTTCCAAGAATTGAGCCTGCTCTTCCCTATATACGTCACGTTCCCAGCTACATTCAGATACGTTCTACAGTAGCTTAAACGTATATATCAAGACAGCCACACGCACCTNACCTCGCCGATAGTTCTCGTCACCAGTTGACACTCGCACCCCTACTCGTCGGTCAGACTGATGGTATTTACCCAAGGTAGGGAATTGGCGTTCTTTCTTTTGAGCACAAAGTTCGCTAATTTTGTAAATACCATATTCAATTTCAGTGGGTACCTTTGCTTATGTTCTATAGTGACTTGGCAAGGTATGACTACATTTTTTGGACTACCTCATTTATTTTGAAGCCATTTAGTGTTTCACTTGTCTTTTAAACTCAGTTTTCACTAATTAGTAGGATTTTCTTGCCTTTATCCTCCTGTAACGGGGGGGGGGAAGAAATTAAAATAATGAGTAACTAAGAAGTGAGTAGGAGAAGTAGAAGAGGTAGAAAGAGGGGTAGATAGGTAGAAGTAGAAAAGTAGCTAGTAGAAGTAGAAGAGTAGATAGTAGAAGTAGAAAATAGAAGATAGAAAAAGGAAATTAGTAAATAGAAAATGCTGCCACCATCCATTCTAGATCATTTACATACAAGACAAGGAATGGAACTTGTCTGTACCAAAAGATGTTGTTACCATGTTTCAACTCTGAACATATACTCATTAATCTCAATATTCCGAAAAGATGTTATCCTTAGGTCATTGTTAGTATGCTCCATTTGTATCATGTACTCAATATCATGAAACCAGTAACCGCTGAGGCTTTCTCCTCTCAACTCAAAACTCTAGGGACAAAGTTAAACACACTTTAAATAATAACTTTCAATTATATTTCACATACTAAGTATCAATTTAAGCAATTCAACTAAAATGTTAATATTCAAAGTGAGTCATCATCCAAGAATTCGAGAACCCTACAACTCGACTGCCCCTGATCATCACACAACACCTGTTTAGTGAACACGACAAAGTCCCTCAATGTTCAACTCACCAAGTGTCTCCGAGTCTTAAGAGTCTCCGTGGAATAGAGAAAGGGGGGGGGGGGAGTCTGTAGTTGACAGAGACTGTCCCGCCCCCGCCGGCTGTTCTTGTCTTTTGCTCTGCTTCTTCTGTCCTTCTCCTCTGCTGAATCGATATCTCTCCGAGTATATATTGGGAAACCTAGTGGCTAACTCCGCCCACAAGTTAGATAGCCTGGGCACTCTACCAAGCCACTCCTTAAACGTCGGCATGTTTGAAGGCTACCCGGCTCAATTATAAGATTAGCGAGAGCCAGGTGAGATTCGCCTGGCTGACCTCAGGTCACTTGGTTGTCATTAAAACTAGAGGTGTGAGATCCAGGCCAGACAAGTTGGCGTCTGTCAAATCCTTGTCTGTGACTCATATATCTCCATGTATGTATTAAATAAAATTAAACCAAACACCTTTACAGTGTTACATCTCCCCTTCTCCCCGAAAATAAAGTTTTTGCAACACTGCTAAAGCAGCTAGCTGTGTGCGACAACTTTATTAACGGAAAAAATTACATCCTAGCTAACAAATATACATCATCCTACTCTAAAAATGAAATATGTAGACAGGCGTCCATTGTCTCTGGCTGGGCGACATCACTGCTTGGTCCTGTAGATAGTCCTGTACCATATTTCTTCAACACAACTGTGTCCGTCGCTTCTCCGTCGTAACGCACAACAACTCTTGCCAACCAGGAAGCCGTTACTACTTGAACTGCGCACAGGACCGTGGAATTCGGTTGTCCCAGCTGATCTGTAATTGGCCCTACGTCAGTCACCATGAGAGACGTATATTGGGGTTCTTCACAGCTATAGGGACTACAAGTTTCGAGACCTCCATATAGTTGGCACCGTAGAAATCCCATCCTACTTCTTCCCTCCCAGTTGCTCCAGTACGCCTCCTTCAGAGAGCCACTTCTGACAGCCACGTCAAGTCCGCACGACACAGGAGGAATCACTCAACAGAGCACCATGCTTGCAGGAGGGGCGGCCAGTTAAGGCAAACGATCCTGTCTTGCAATTACGCTCCATGCAATGATGCTGACATCAGCAAGGGACACTAGGCATCGTGTCTCACTCAACTTGGTCTTATCTTCTATTCTTCTTTCTTCTATCTTCTCTTTCTTTTCTTCTTCTCTCTTCTTTCTTCTTTCTTCTTTCTTCTCCCATTTGACAAGCGACCTGGGGTCCATTGGGGTCTGTCCGTCCTGGGGTCCATCCTGGGTAGACCGATGTTGGTGGGACAGACTGGAGTCATTGTTGCTCCTCTTCCATTTTTACTGGGTCGTCTGGGGTCGTCTGCAGAACGACCTGGGGTCCACTGGGGGTCCGTCCGTCCTGGGGTCCACTGGGGGCCGTCCGTCCTGGGGTCCCCTGGAGTCCAATGTTGACCGACCGAGTGGCTGCATCTTGGGGGTCCCCGGGGTGATGGTGGTGGTGGAGCAATGACCTCCAGGTAAGGGGCAGGTCGTCGTGGTGGTGATAAGCCCCTGAGTGTACAAAGGCAGCCGTCTCCCTCTCCTGGGTGTGCGCGCCTCTCTCCTCTGGCGACAACCTGGGAATGAACATAAAGGCGACAATACCGTGTACCACCAAATGTTGTGTGACCCTGTAGTTTGTATTGGGTTCACACAGTCTAGACATAAGGTTCTCCTCCTGGCAACAACTACACTTAAATTTTTAAAATAATCCAATTAACACTGAATGATACTGACTTGGTGGAACAAAAACAGTAACAGAGGAAAGATAGAGAAGAGAGAATAAGATCGTCACTACTTAAACTTGTCACTAAACGATTCTCCACAAAAATATCAATACTAATAGACCAAACACTAGCCTAACTTAACTGTACCGTTCTTAATCTTAAGTACTTAATTAACCGTTACTCCCACCCTTATCCTACAGTCACCTACGTGACTCGAGTGTTTCCCTCGCTTCTCTGCGGGTCCACAACTCAACTTTTGCCACACCCTGTGACCAGACTTCAAACGTCAGGCGTCCCTAGACGTGAGTCTACTGACACACTAGTCCCCACTAGCATGCTGTACAATACCAGTACACCTCGGGTTATTGCGTTCAAATGGAGTAAAACAGTTGATCGCAATAATCTGAGCAGAACCACCACTTAAAACTACTTAAGAAATACACCTGCCACTCCCCAACTGACCTGGAGACCAGCGGTGGCTGGGTGTCCCCGTGGGACATGCGGGTCACCTGTCACACTCAGATGACCTGTACACCACCAACCGCTAAGTTCCCAAATCGCCAAATATTATCACTAACATAAAACACTACCCACGCAAGTTCTGGTGAACATTCCCTGAACTCCACAAAACTCACAAAATCACATCGCCAGAAAATCACTATCTCCTAACCTGAAAAAAAAACTCGCTAACTCGCGAATCTTAAACACCTGTCAATATCTCCCTGATAGCGCCTGAGCGGCAAAAGGACGCGTGGGACTGAACAATGTTAAATTAACACCTGCCACATTAACAGTGAGTACCAGGTACAAGATTTCCTGCGACCTTATTCATTTACCATCTTGAATTAACTTTAATTATTAATAATTCCCCACAGGATAGGTATCAGTTGCCACATTTCCTGTTTCTGACATTCACCATATTCTCACTGTATATTCGTGTCTCCTTTATTTTGCTATATTTTCACAATGTTCTGCCTACAAGCTTTCAAGGCAAATCCAAAAGGTGAAATAGGGAACTTACGTCATGCAAGAAGGGTCGAATTGATAACTCTTGCACACGAGTATCAATTGGAAGTTCCACCTGGCGCCAACAAATATACAGTAAATAATATAATTGTAGATTATCTTTGGATGAAGGGAAGATAGATTCTGATACTCATGACCAATACACTATTTCAGATAAACATGACTTGACAGCAATAAAACTTAAGTTAGAACTTGCTAAGATCGAGCGGGAGCAACAAAAGGAAGCAGCTGCAATCAGAGAACGTGAAGCCGCCCTCAGAAAGGAAGAACAATAGCGTGAAGCTGCCCTCAGAAAGGAAGGACAAGAGCGTGAAGCTGCCCTCAGAAAGGAAGAACAAGAGCGTGAAGCTGCCCTCAGAAAGGAAGAACAAGAGCGTGAAGCTGCAATCAGAAAGGAAGAACGTGAAAGAGAGGCCGCACTGAAGAAAGAAGAAAGTGAACGTGAGTTGGCCTTATACAAACAGCGACTCGAGATGCAACGTGACCACGACAAACGACAGGCAGAAGCAGCTCTAAACTGTCGTGACCGAGAACTCACGAGGGACGCTGCACACCAAGCTCAACTCCAACAAGCGGCAGCTAGTCTTCCTCCCAGTTTCAATATCTCCCATTCAAGTAAGTTAATGCCCCCGTTCCTCGAAACGGAGGTTGATGTGTTTTTTACCACTTTTAAGACCCTTGCTGATCAACTTAATTGGCCTGACGACCAATGGGCTACCCTTTTCAGAGTACATTTAACAGGTAGAGCAGCAGTCACACTCAGCACTTTGGCATCAGAAAACGACTTTACCACCTTGAAGCAAGCTGTGTTGGACGCCTACCTTCTCTCCACCGAAAGCTATCGACGAAAGTTTCGTGACTACGTCAAGGCAAGTACCACCACCTTCTTAGAATTTGCTAACACCAAACGAAGATATTTCATGAAATGGCTGGAGGCAGCACATGTCTCTACTTTTTCAGAGCTTGTCAACCTCATACTGGTTGAAGAATTTTTGAGACGTGTACCTCCTCCTGTCCGCCTATACTTAGCGGACAAAGAAGAGACGGATTTGGTGAAGTGCGCGAAGTCAGCTGACACTTACAGCCTCATCCACCGTCTTACACCAGAACCTACCAGCAAGAAGTCTTGGTACAGTTACGAGAAAGCGAGCCCAGATCAAGGTACCTCTCAACTGTACTGCAGGTATTGTCGACTATATGGACACACCATTGACAAATGTGGTAAGTCCCAATCTAAAGGTAACATCGAACCTCCTAAGTCTAAACCTACTCACCCTAAGTCCGGTAAGCCTGTAATGAATGTTGGTGTTCATGCTAATGATCTCTCTCTCTTTAGCAAGCATCTATATCCAGGAACTATCTCTACCCACGGTTCAGATTCAGAGGGACGTTTTGGACTTAAGATCCTGCGGGACACAGCGGCTCTACAATCGATCGTCTTGAAATCAGCTGTGCCCAACGTCGCCTACACAGGAGAGACTGTGTTCATCACTGACCTTACTGCTACAACTCCTTATCCCCTTGCCAGAGTTTACCTAGATTGTCCCTTCGTGACCGGTGAAGTCCAAGTCGCCGTCAGGGAAAAGCCTTTTCCCATGCCTGGAGTGCAACTTCTCCTGGGCAACGACTTGGCAGAAGACCAACAACCAAACAACCTGATCGTCAAGGACATATCCGAGGTAAGCAACTCTGTGTTGGATAACCCGATTTTTGAGCATGTTCCAGCAAAGGTTCAAGAGAGTGATGAAGGTTCTCCTCCTGTTATGGTGACCACCCGTGCTCAAGCTGCACGACCACAGCCAGCTGACTCTACTGCTACCGCTGTCCCTCAGGACCCTTCGAAACTACCCCCTAACCTGACCGCTGTGGAGTTCCGTAAGTTACAGAGAGATGATCTTACCTTGACACCATTATTCTTTCAGGCTGAAACCCAATCCGACAGTGTTCCTGGGTTCTTTATGGAGAACGAATTACTCTATCGCAGGTATAGACCCAGTAAACTGAAGGACGAGGACGATTGGGCAGACGTTGAACAACTAGTGATTCCTACCAGCCTGCGGCCCACGATTCTACACCTGGCCCACGGCGCTTTGTCACACTACGGGTTCAACAAGACTTACCATGGAATTCGACAAGACTACTACTGGCCAGGTATGGTTAACGACGTCAAGAATCATGTCAAATTATGCCACGTGTGTCAGTTAGCCGGGAAACCGAACGTTTCCATTCCCAGAGCACCACTGATACCCATCCAGGTGCCTGAGGAACCGTTCCACAAACTTATTATTGACTGTGTTGGTCCTTTGCCTCGGACCAGTGCAGGCAATGCATATATCTTAACCATCCTGTGTCCTACCACCAGATTTCCGATAGCAGTTCCAGTGAAAAATATTACGGCTGCTACAGTGGTGAAGAATCTACTGAAAATCTTCACCCAGTATGGATTTCCGAGGGAGATTCAGAGCGACTGTGGCACCAACTTCACCAGTGATCTCTTCAAACGGACTCTGGAGGAGTTCAACATCAAACAGGTACTGTCCAGCCCCTATCATCCTGCTTCACAGGGTTCTCTCGAGCGTAGTCATCAAACCATCAAGGCACTCTTAAAAAAGTTTTGTAATGAGACCTCAAAGGATTGGGATAGGCAAATTGATCTCATCATGTGTATTTTCAGAAGTCTTCCCAACGAGTCACTAGGAGTATCTCCTTATGAGATGCTCTACGGACGTAAGTGCCGTACACCTCTCAAGGCTTTCAAGGATTCTCTACGTGATGCCACCTTCAGTGAGCATCAGAATGTGCCCCAGTATCTTCAAAATCTCCGACACATTCTAGAGAGGGTCCATTCCTTTGCCAGCAACAACCTACAGAAAGCCCAGGAGAGGATGAAGACTCGTTACGACCAGCACTGTAAAGTAAGGAAGTTTAAACCAGGAGACTTAGTGCTTGCCTATTTCCCTATCCCAGGTTCTCCTTTACAGAACAGGTTCTCAGGACCCTACCGTGTTAAGGAGTGCCGGAACAACTTCAACTACGTTCTCGAGACCCCCGATAGGCGGCGGAAGACCCAGCTGTGCCACATCAATTTACTCAAGCCCTACCATGGGGTTCCTCCCACTGTGTTAACCAATTTCACCTCATTTACAGGTCCATACAGCCACAGTGAGACCTTCCCTGCTTCTCCTTCCGAAAGCACTGACACTGAGACAGCGCTTTCTAATTCGGAAATCCTTACTGACCTTCACCATCATTTTCAACACCATAATTGTGCTCCTCTATCATATTCTAATACTTCTCTCGCCTCGCCAGATATCAAGTCTCCCATCCTCCATAGCGACGCCAGTGGTACCGGCAACGTGGGTGACCTAGTACAACAAGGCGAAGAGACTCTACATACCAACTACCATAAACGACACCACGAGCAACAAGGAGCTACTCGTCGTCCTGAACAGGCAACACTTTGCTCCATACCAGCAAAGTACTCAGTCCACCACCATCTACATGGACCACAACCATCTTCATTTCCTACAGACAGCCCAACTCAACCATCGACTACTTCTATAATGGGCTGGCCAACTACATCATTTCAGCCTGGAGATTGCTACACCCAGAAGTCTGACTACATCATATCAGACACCCTCTCCAGCGTCACTGAGGTAGAGGCAGCTCCACCTCCCACTCTACCTCCCGTGAACGTGACTCAACCAGAACCGCAGGCTTCGGGGAGAGTTGTGACAATAATCTCTTCCCAGAGATTGAGCCTGCTATTTCCTTACTTCATCACGTTCTCAACAATATGCAAGATACGTTTTATAGTGGCTTAACGTATATATCAAGACAGCCACACACACCTGCAACTCCCTCCTTCCCCCCACTTCTGCACACCTGGTCGACCTGTCAACTGCTGCTCCCAGCAAACTAGCGACTTGCGGCCGTCCTGCGTTCTCATTGGCCGCTACCCAACACTCCACCCCCGCTCCACGCCAATCACAATCATCGCCAGTCATTGTTGGAGTCCCTTGCAGCTCTCTCAGCCAGAATATATCTCATGCTCCTGCTGTGAACACCTAATTTGACCCACCTCGTGTGATCAAATAAGAGGTTTATAGCTAGCGCATATATTCCCAGCACCATTTATCTTTGTTAACGTAACCAGTTCCCCCCTTTTCAATTAGTTATATATAATTTTATGTGTTTTTCTTTTACATTATTTTAAATGCCAAGGAAGTGTCTTTATTTTATTTTGTTTTCTAGATTAAGTAAAGTACTTTTTTACATTTTGTGTTTTCGTGTATCATACCTTACCACAGATTATTAGACAAGCAGTCACTCTTTTTTTCCTTTTTTTTATAACTTAAATGTATGTGGCCCAGCATTGACATCTGGTATTTGGAAGACTGCCGACCACCATTTCCAACACGTTACCGTCACAACACACACACACCTCTAGTTTTTCCTCTAATTTCTTCCTCCCTTCCTTCAAATGTAGAAGATATCGAGAATTTGGAACATGAAATACCGCTAGGAGCCAGCGACCATTGTGTTCTAGTCTTTGACTACATGATGGAACTCAAAATTGTGACCAAAGGACAAGAGGTCCGGGAACGGAGAGTTGATAACAGGAAAGGGGACTATAGGAGGATATGGGACTAAATGAGAGAGGTGCAGTGGGAGGAAGAAATTAGAGGAAAACAGTGCATGATATGATGAACCTAGTCATATGGAAATGCAAGGAGGCTGAAGAGAGATTTATTCCAACAGTAAAGGAAAAATGCAGGAGGGAATATTACTACTACCCATTGTTTAATAGACGGTGTCAGGAACCAAAAATGAGAAGCAGGAGGGAGTGGAGGAAGTACAGATAACAAAGGACAGAGGACAACAGGATTAGATGTAACAGAGCTAGGAACGATACATTAACATAAGACGAGTGTCGTCTGGACCAGACAAAGTATCACCGTGGATACTAAAAGAGGCAACGCAGTCCCTCAACGTGTCTCTGGCAATGATCTTTAATGAGTCACTTATATCGGGAGAATTGCCCAGTTGCTGTAAGAAGCCAAATGTTGTACCGATTTTCAAGAAAAAAGATAGGGAGGAGGCATTTAACTACAGACCTGTATCACTGACAAGCATCCCATGGAAAATACTTGCAAGAATAATTAGGCTAAGACTTGTTGCACACCTGGAGAACGTTAGGTTTGTAAACAAACGCCAACATGGGTTCTGGACAGGAAAATCGTGCCTAACAAACCTTTTGGAATTCTGTGAAAAAATAACAACGATAAGGACAGAGAAGGTTGGGCAAATTGCATATTTCTAGACTGCCAAAAGGCCTTTGATACAGTACCGCACATGAGACTGCTATACAAACTTGAGAGGGAGGCAGGAGTAAGCGGAAAGGCCCTAGCATGGGTAAGGAACTACCTAACAGGAAGGAGCCAGAGGGTAATGATAAGGGGCGAGAAGTCGGGCTGGCGAACAGTAACGAGTGAAGTACCTCAAGGATCGGTGCTGGGACCAATCCTATTTCTAATTTACGTAAATGATATGTTTACGGGAATGGAATCTACATGTCAATGTTTGCAGATGACACAAAATTAATGAGAAGAGTTGTGACAGATGAGGATTGTAGGATCCTCCAAGAGAACCTAGACAGATTGCAGAGGTGGTCAGGGAAATGGCTACAGGAGTTCAACACGAGTAAATGTAAAGTTATGGAAATGGGATCAGGTGATAGGAGACCAAAGGGACAGTACACAATGAAAGGGAACTGCCTACCTGTAACGATTCGAGAAAGAGACCTGGGTGTGGACGTAACACCTAATCTAACTCCTGAGGCACATATAAATAGGATAACGACAGCAGCGTACTCTACACTGGCGAAAGTTAGAACATCGTTCAAAAACCTAAGTGAGGAGGC
>WNGS01063473.1:0-13984 GCA_020271785.1 Procambarus virginalis | reverse complement strand
CGGCGTATGCTAGAATGGCCAATATAAGAACTGCCTTTAGAAACTTGTGTAAGGAATCGTTCAGGACCCTGTAGACCATTTATGTAAGACTAATCCTGGAGTATGCCAGCTCCAGCCTGGAGTCCATACCTAGTTAAACACAATACGAAGTTAGAGAAGATATTCAGACGTATGTAACCCAGACTGGTCTCGGAACTGAGAGGATTGAGTTACGAGGATAAGGCTAAGGGACCGGAACCTCACAACCCTGGAAAACAGAAGACTAAGGGGAGACATGATAACCACCTGTTGGGTATCTGGGGCTTGAACTCAGAAATTATAATTATTTAATTATTGTATTGAAATAACTCGAAGGACCACCCACTTTTGAGAAAAGAGGGTAAACAAATAAAATTGATCATTTGAATGACACTAGAAAACCAGTGTCTATGGATACTATTTAAATGAATAATCACTTGAAATAAATGAAGACTGTAATTATTAATTAAAGCTAAAGCCTCAAATATCAACATTGGGGGTTATTTCTAGAAATTCATATATATCTAGGAACCATGTGTGGGTCGTCACTAGTTCATTGTGGTATTAATAACATGGTAAATCTAACTACAATATATTCAAATATATGGTAATCAAATTATAATCATTATGATCATTAATCATCATTAATCACTGAGCATAAATATTGAGCATAGTTAGAGCATAACATTAATTACCAAATCTGGCAATAATCATTCAATAGAAAATTCTATGAATTATAGAAGACATATAATCAAATTGAATAAATCTGTAAGAAAAATGTGTCTTAGCTGTAAGATGATTTCTAACGCCAGGTCATCATTCGTCCTCGTGCTCACGGAATCCCCATAGAGAAAGACCTCGAGGTAAATAACACGCATTGATGAGAATCTTGCTGGCAACTCAAATACACGCTGTAAGCAAAGGAATGTATAGTAGCGATTGACTAGGCTACAAGTTATGTTCAGATATTCATGAAACTGAGATGAGTGATAAACATTACTAACATGTTATTTTTGATGTTCATGCTTCCTGACGACAAACTACTCACAAATGTACTACCAACTTTGATGCATCAAAAACTAGGGGAATACTTATGTGAGCGTAATCAGAGGTACTGAGGTCTGGCGAAATTCGCGTCTGCCAGTTTCAATGTTCACTGCTGTGCACACGTAATTATGGGTCGTGGCTTCAATTGTTAACGCGTTATTAACTGACGAGGCACTAGAGACCACATAGGCAAGTAAATTTCACTTATTAACTGGGTATCAACGTAATTCTTGTCAATAAGAATTCCCAGCAACTGCCATGTGCTTCACCCACGCTCCCTCGTGACCAAGCCTTGTTGAGTAATGGCGTCTCCGCCTTCCTCCCTCCCCGCTCTAGCATTCACCACGAAAATTATTAAACACGAATTATTCTTTTTCCCGCGCAATTATGGATGAAATGCGATGCTGATGATATTCTTTTGATGTGGGCCTCTGGGACAGGTTCGGTGTGATATCAACCCCCAGATCTTTCTCTCTATTGACTCTTGCAGGATTTCACTCACCGCCCAGATATACCTTGTGTGTCAGTCTCCTGCTCCCTTCGCCTAATTTCATTACTTACACTTTCATGAGTTGACTTTAGTAGCCATTTTCTAGACCATTCCTCCAGTTTGTCCAGGTCATCCTGTAGTCATGTCTATCTTCATCCGTCTTGATTCTTCTCATAATTTTTTGCATCATCAGCAAACATTGAGAAGACGAGTCTATACCCTCCGGAAGATCGTTTACATATATTAGAAACAGATGGGTCCAAGTACTGAGCCCTGTGGGACTCCGCTGGTGACACTCTGATTCCCCCCCTCACCGTTACTCGCTGTTTCTGTTGTTTAAGTATTCCCTTATCCACTGTGTGTGTGTGTGTACTTACCAAGTTGTGTTTGCGGGGGTTGAGCTCTGGCTCTTTGGTCCCCTCTCACCGTCAATCAACAGGTTCTTAGATTCTTTCTGAGCCTTATTGGGCCTCTATCATATCTAACTTGAATTGTGTATGATCAGCCTACACCACATCACTTCTTCCTAATGCAATCCCTTTGTCACCACTCAGACACTGAAACAGTTCTCTTTCTATATCTCTGATGCTCATTTGGGCACTCGTTTTCCACCTGTGTCCCCTTGTGTTGTGTGTGTGTGTGTGTGTGTGTGTGGTTGTGTGTGTGTGTTGTGTGTGTGTGTGTGTGTGTGTTGTGTGTGTGTTGTGTGTGTGTGTGTGTGTGTGTACTCACCTAATTGTACTCACCTAATTGTGCTTGCGGGGGTTGAGCTTTGGCTCTTTGGTCCCGCCTCTCAACTGTCAATCAACTGGTGTACAGTTTCCTGAGCCTACTGGGCTCTATCATATCTACATTTGAAACTGTGTATGGAGTCAGCCTCCACCACATCACTGCCTAGTGCATTCCATTTACTAACTACTCTGACACTGAAAAAGTTCTTTCTAATGTCTCTGTGGCTCATTTGGGTACTCAGCTTCCACCTGTGTCCCCTTGTTCGCGCCCCTCCAGTGTTGAATAGTTCATCCTTGTTTACCCGGTCAATTCCCCTGAGGATTTTGTAGGTTGTGATCATGTCCCCCCTTACTCTTCTGTCTTCCAGTGTCGTAAGTTGCATTTCCCGCAGCCTTTCCTCATAACTCATGCCTCTTAGTTCTGGGACTAGTCTAGTAGCATACCTTTGGACTTTTTCCAGCTTCGTCTTGTGCTTGACAAGGTACGGGCTCCATGCTGGGGCCGCGTACTCCAGGATTGGTCTTACATATGTGGTGTACAAGATTCTGAATGATTCCTTACACAGGTTCCTGAACGCCGTTCTGATGTTAGCCAGCCTCGCATATGCCGCAGACGTTATTCTCTTTATGTGGGCTTCAGGAGACAGGTTTGGTGTGATATCAACTCCTAGATCTTTCTCTCTGTCTGTTTCATTAAGTACTTCATCCCCTATTCTGTATCCTGTGTCTGGCCTCCTGTATCCACTGCCTAGTTTCATTACTTTGCATTTACTTGGGTTGAACTTCAACAGCCATTTGTTGGACCATTCACTCAGTCTATCTAGGTCATCTTGTAGCCTCCTACTATCATCCTCTGTTTCAATCCTCCTCATAATTTTTGCATCGTCGGCAAACATTGAGAGGAACGAATCTATACCCTCTGGGAGATCATTTACATATACCAGAAACAGTATAGGTCCAAGGACTGACCCCTGCGGGACTCCACTTGTAACGTCTCGCCAATCTGAGACTTCACCCCTCACACAGACTCGTTGTCTCCTGTTGCTTAGGTACTCCTCTATCCACCGGAGTACCTTCCCTTTCACTCCAGCCTGCATCTCCAACTTTCGCACTAGCCTCTTGTGTGGCACTGTATCAAAGGCTTTTTGACAATCCAAAAATATGCAGTCTGCCCACCCTTCTCTTTCTTGCCTTATTTTTGTTGCCTGGTCGTAGAATTCAAGTAACCCTGTGAGGCAGGACCTGCCATCCCTGAACCCATGTTGGTGCTGTGTTACAAAGTTCCTTCGCTCCAGATGCTCCACTAGTTTTTTTCGCACAATCTTCTCCATCAGCTTGCATGGTATGCAGGTTAGGGACACTGGCCTGTAGTTCAGTGCCTCCTGTCTATCCCCTTTCTTGTATATCGGGACTACGTTAGCTGCTTTCCAAATATCTGGCAGTTCCCCTGTTGCCAGTGACTTGTTATACACAATGGAGAGTGGTAGGCACAGTTCTCTTGCTCCTTCCTTTAGAACCCATGGGGAGATTCCATCTGGGCCTATAGCCTTTGTCACATCCAACTCTAGTAAACACTTCCTTACTTCCCCGCTGGTAATCTCAAAGTCTTCCAGTGGTTCCTGGTTAGCTATTCCCTCTCTTACCTCTGGAATTTCTCCTTGCTCGAAGGTGAAGACCTCCTGGAATTTCTTATTCAACTCCTCACACACTTCCTTGTCATTTGTAGTGAATCCTTCCGCCCCTATCCTCAGTTTCATAACCTGTTCCTTTACTGTTGTTTTTCTCCTGATGTGGCTATGCAACAATTTAGGCTGAGTCTTTGCCTTGCTTGCGATATCATTTTCGTATTGTCTTTCCGCCTCTCTTCTCATCCTGACATATTCATTCCTGGCGTTCTGGTATCTTTCTCTGCTCTCCAGAGTCCTGTTATTCCTATAGTTTCTCCATGCCCTTTTACTTTGCTGCTTAGCTAGCTTACATCTCTGATTAAACCATGGGTTTCTCATTTTCATTTCTCTGTTTTCCTTTTGGACTGGGACAAATTTGTTTGCTGCGTCCTTGCACTTCTGCGTGATGTAATCCATCATATCTTGAGCCGTCTTTCCCCTGAGCTCTGTTTCCCATGCTATTTCTGTCAGAAATTTTCTTATCCCCTCATAGTTTCCCTTTCGGTATGCTAACCTTTTGGTTTCGGTATCCCTCCTCGAGTTCAATAACCCTTCTTCAATCAGGTACTCAAACACCAGTACACTGTGGTCGCTCATTCCTACTGGGTCCTCAAAACCGATTTCTCTTATGTCGGAGTGGTTCAGAGTGAAGACTAGGTCGAGTCTCGCTGGTTCGTCATTGCCTCTCATCCTTGTGGGTTCGCCGACATGCTGGGTTAAAAAGTTTCTTGTCACCACTTCCAATAGTTTGGCTCTCCACGTATCCTCGCCTCCATGCGGTTCCTTGTTCTCCCAGTCAATCCTTCCGTGATTGAAGTCGCCCATGATGAGCAGGTGGGATCTATTTCTACAGGCAGCAGAGGCTGCCCTCTCAATTATAGTGTTAACTGCCATGTTGTTGTTTTCATACTCTTGACTGGGTCTTCTGTCATTTGGTGGAGGGTTGTATATTACTGCTACTACTATTCTTGGTCCTCCCATTGTCATGGTGCCTGCTATGTAGTCTCTGAACTCCTCACAGCCCGGGATGGCCATCTCCTTAAAACTCCATTCCTTTCTCATGAGTAGGGCCACTCCGCCTCCTCCCCTACCTACCCTCTCTTTCCTTATTACTGTGTACTCCTGGGGAAACACGGCATTCGTTATGATTCCCGAGAGTTTTGTTTCAGTGAGTCCGATTACATCTGGGTTCACTTCTTGTGCTCTTTCCCTTAGTTCACTTGTCTTGCTTGTGATCCCATCTATGTTCGAGTACATCACCCTGAAACTGACTCTGTTCTGCTTCTCCTCTGGGGGGGACCATTGGGATCTGGGGTGAGTGGGAGCTGGGGGACCTGGCACGGGGAGATTGGTGGAGGAGGGAGGGCTTGGGGGAGGTGGGGGAGAGGGGGGTGGAGGGGAAGAGGGGGAGGGTAAGGGGGTGGGTAAGAGGGGGAGGGTAGGGGGGGAGAGTGAGAGGGTGAGGGTTGGGGGGAGAGTGAGAGGGGGAGGGTTGGGGGGTGAGAGAGGGAGGGTTGGGGAGGCATGGGGGGAGGAGAGGCTTTGGGGGATAGGGGAGATGGGGAGGCTTGGGGGGGGGAAGAAGGGTGGAGGGCTTGGGGGGCATGGGGGAAAAAGGAGGGCTGAGGTGGGTGAGGAAGAGGGGAGGGTTTAGGGGAGTGGGGAGAGGGGGAGACTTAGGTGGGGTGGGGGAGAGTGGGGGGCTTAGGGGGGCGGGGATAAGGGAGGGCTTGGGGGTGGGAGAGACGGGAAGGCATGTGGGAGAAGGTAGGGTTTGGGGGATGGGGGAGAAGGGAGGTCCTGGGGAGAGGGGTGAGTGGGAGTAGGGGGGTGAGTAGGAGGAAGGGGGTGGGTGGGGGGAGAGTGCCCTAGGTGGGTACTTCGTGGGGGGCTGACAGGGGATGGGGCAGGTTGGTTGTCTGTGAGGTAGAATGTGAGGGTGGTGCCCCAATCCCTGTGGCTGTTGCACTGTTTGAGGAGGGTTCTCCACTTCCCTCTGGGGTTGTTGGGTTCCGGGCTGTGGTATTCTGAATCCTTTCTCTCTCCCTGCGCTCCTTCCTCCGGTCTGCTGCCTGTATTCTTTCTTCCATTGTCATATCCCTCTGCAGGAATACTTTTTTGAACTTCGGAACATTTTTTAGACCGCTCTTCTTTGCTAACAGCTCCTCTTTCGTGATTTCGCTCATAAAAACCACCTTTATCATTCGGTCCCTGTCCTTGTTGAACTTTCCAAGCCTGAAAACCTTTTCAACACTTTGGTCAGTTCCCTCCATCCTTACCTCTTTAAGGATCTCGGTAATTGCGTTTTTGTCCTTATCTCTCCGCTCCTGTGGGCTGGTCCCTGTTTGCTCTTTAATGCCTGCTACTACTATTGCTCTTTTCCTCTCAATCAGCCGGCTAGTACATCTAGCTGCTTCCTGAGAGGAAGCCACTTCCATGGCAACTTCCTTAACTGCAGCCCTAGCTGCGGGGCTCTTTTTAAGCATTTCAGCAAATGAGAGCTGGGCTGTGGAGGTCCCGTCCACAGTAGCATTCCCATCTCCCTGAGGTACGGTTTGTGTCTGGTATTGTGGAAGAGTCTCCTTTAGGCATCTTANGAGGGGGAGAGTGCCCTAGGTGGGTACTTCGTGGGGGGCTGACAGGGGATGGGGCAGGTTGGTTGTCTGTGAGGTAGAATGTGAGGGTGGTGCCCCAATCCCTGTGGCTGTTGCACTGTTTGAGGAGGGTTCTCCACTCCCCTCGGGGTTGTTGGGTTCCGGGCTGTGGTATTCTGAATCCTTTCTCTCTCCCTGCGCTCCTTCCTCCGGTCTGCTGCCTGTATTCTTTCTTCCATTGTCATATCCCTCTGCAGGAATACTTTTTTGAACTTCGGAACATTTTTTAGACCGCTCTTCTTTGCTAACAGCTCCTCTTTCGTGATTTCGCTCATAAAAACCACCTTTATCATTCGGTCCCTGTCCTTGTTGAACTTTCCAAGCCTGAAAACCTTTTCAACACTTTGGTCAGTTCCTCCATCCTCACCTTACCTCTTAAGGATCTCGGTAATTGCGTTTTTGTCCTTATCTCTCCGCTCCTGTGGGCTGGTCCTGTTTGCTCTTTAATGCCTGCTACTACTATTGCTCTTTCCTCTCAATCAGCCGGCTAGTACATCTAGCTGCTTCCTGAGAGGAAGCCACTTCCATGGCAACTTCCTTAACTGCAGCCCTAGCTGCGGGGCTTTTTTAAGCATTTCAGCAAATGAAGCTGGGCTGTGGGGTCCCGTCCACAGTAGCATTCCATCTCCCTGAGGTACGGTTTGTGTCTGGTATTGTGGAAGAGTCTCCTTTAGGCATCTTATCTCCTCCTTCGCTGCCCTTAGATCATCTTGCAGGTTGGCTACTGTCTCCCTCATTAACCTCAGTTCTTCACTGAATTCATCCTGCATTTGCTGGAGTACTTCCTTCATCCAGTCTTCCTGTTCCCTCCCATCCTCTGTATTTGTTCCAGCTGCGATTGTCCTCCTGCGTTCTCCAGCCCGAGTTCGCACCCCTTCCATGATTTTCCCTATGGTGTGGTGTGTGTGTGTGTGTGGTGTGGTGTGTATTGTGTGGTGTGTGTGTGTGTGTGTATTGTGTGTGTATGTGTGTGTGTGTGTGCGTGTGTGTGTGTACACACTTGTGGTGTGTGTGACACACAGGTGGTGGTGTGACACACAGGTGGTGTGTGTGACACACTGGTGGTGTGGTGTGGACACACTGGTGGTGTGTGTGTGACACACTGGTGGTGTGTGTGTGACACATTGTGTGTGTGTGTGACACACTTGTGTATGTGTGTGACACACAGGTGGTGTGTGTGTGACACACATGTGGTGTGTGTGAAACACAGGTGTGTGTGTGACACACAGGTGGTGTGTGTGACACATGGTGGTGTGTGTGTGTGACACACTTGTGTGGGTGTGTGACACACAGGTGGTGTGGTGTGACACACTTGTGGTGTGTGTGTGACACACAGGTGGTGTGTGTGACACACTTGTGGTGTGTGTGTGACACACTTGTGGTGTGTGTGTGACCACTTGTGGTGTGTGTGTGAAACACAGGTGGTGTGTGTGTGACACACAGGTGGTGTGTGTGTGACACACAGGTGGTGTGTGTGACACACTGTTGGTGTGTGTGAAACACAGGTGGTGTGTGTGACACACAGGTGGTGTGTGTGTGACACACAGGTGGTGTGTGTGACACACGGGTGGTGTGTGTGACACACAGGTGGTGTGTGTGACACACGGGTGGTGTGTGTGACACACAGGTGGTGTGTGAGACAGTCGGGGGTGTGTGTGACACACAGGTGGTGTGTGTGTGACACACAAGTGGTGTGTGTGAGACACACAGGTGGTGTGTGTGACACACAGGTGGTGTGTGTGTGACACACAGGTGGTGTGTGTGACACACAGGTGGTGTGTGAGACACACTGGTGGTGTGTGTGACACACTGGTGTGTGTGTGTGTGTGACACACAGGTGGTGTGGTGACACACAGGTGGTGTGTGTGACACACGGGTGGTGTGTGTGTGACACACAGGTGGTGTGTGTGTGTGACACACAGGTGGTGTGTGTGACACACAGGTGGTGTATGTGTGACACACTGGTGGGTGTGGAGACACCACAGGTGGTGTGTGTGACACACAGGTGGTGTGTAAGACACACAGGTGGTGTGTGTGACGCACAGGTGGTGTGTGTGATACACAAGTGGTGTGTGTGTGACACACGGGTGGTGTGTGTGACACACAGGTGGTGTGTGTGACACACAGGTGGTGTGTGTGTACACACAGGTGGTGTGTGTGACACACAGGTGGTGTGTGTGACACACATGTGGTGTGTGTGATACACAGGTGGTGTGTGTGTGACACACAGGTGGTGTGTGTGTGACACACAGGTGGTGTGTGACACACAGGTGGTGTGTGTGACCACAGGTGGTGTGTGTGTGTGACACACAGGTGGTGTGTGTGACACACAGGTGATGTGTGTGTGACACACAGGTGGTGTGTGTGACACACTGGTGGTGTGTGTGTGACACACAGGTGTGTGTGTGTGACACACAGGTGGTGTGTGTGTGACACACAGGTGGTGTGTGTGTGACACACAGGTGGTGTGTGTGACACACTGGTGGTGTGTGTGTGACACACAGGTGGTGTGTGTGACACACAGGTGGTGTGGTGACACACAGGGTGGTGTGTGTGTGACACACTGTTGGTGTGTGTGTGTGACACACAGGTTGTGTGTGTGACACACAGGTGGTGTGTGTGACACACAGGTGGTGTGTGAGATACACAGGTGGTGTGTGTGTGACACACAGGTGGTGTGTGTGTGTGACACACTGTTGGTGTGTGTGTGACACACTGTTGGTGTGTGTGTGACACACTGTGGTGTGTGTGTGACACACTGGTGGTGTGTGTGTGACACACAGGTGGTGTGTGTGACACACAGGTGGTGTGTGTGTGTGAGATCCACAGGTGGTGGTGTGACACACAGGTGGTGTGTGTGTGACACACAGGTGGTGTGTGTGTGAGATACACAGGTGGTGTGTGTGACACACAGGTGGTGTGTGTGTGAAACACAGGTGTGTGTGTGACACACGGGTGTTGTGTGACACACTGGTGGTGTGTGTGTACTCACCTATATGTACTCACCTATATGTGTCTGCAGGATCGAGCATTGACTCTTGGATCCCGCCTTTCGAGCATCAGTTGTTTACAGCAATGACTCCTATCCCATTTCCCTATCATACCTGGTTTTAAAATTATGAATAGTATTGGCTTCCACAACCTGTTCCTTAAGTGCATTCCATTTTCCCACTACTCTCACGCTAAAAGAAAACTTCCTAACATCTCTGTGACTCATCTGAGTTTCTAACTTCCATCCATGTCCCCTCGTTCTGTTACTATTCCGTGTGAACATTTCGTCTATGTCCACTCTGTCAATCCCTCTGAGTATTTTATACGTTCCTATCATGTCCCCCTCTCCCTTCTTCTTTCTAGTGTCGTAAGGCATAGTTCCCCAGGCGCTCCTCATACCCCATCCCTCGTAGCTCTGGGACGAGTCTCGTTGCAAACCTCTGAACCTTTTCCAGTTTCATTATGTGCTTCTTTAGATGGGGACTCCATGATGAGGCGGCATACTCTAAGACTGGCCTCACGTAGGCAGTGTAAAGAGCCCTAAATGCCTCCTTACTTAGGTTTCTGAATGATGTTCTAACTTTTGCCAGTGTAGAGTACGCTGCTGTCGTTATCCTATTTATATGTGCCTCAGGAGATAGATTAGGTGTTACGTCCACACCCAGGTCTCTTTCGCGCGTCGTCACAGGTAGGCTGTTCCCCTTCATTGTGTACTGTCCCTTTGGTCTCCTATCTCCTAGTCCCATTTCCATAACTTTACATTTGCTCGTGTTGAATTCCAGTAGCCATTTCTCTGACCATCTCTGCAACCTGTTCAGGTCCTCTTGGAGGATCCTGCAATCCTCATCTGTCACAACTCTTCTCATCAACTTTGCGTCATCCGCAAACATCGACATGTAGGACTCTACACCCGTAAACATGTCGTTAACATATACAAGAAATAGAATTGGTCCCAGCACCGATCCTTGTGGTACTCCACTTGTTACTGTTCGCCAGTCCGACTTCTCGCCCCTTACCGTAACTCTTTGGCTCCTTCCTGTTAGGTAGTTCCTTATCCATGCTAGGACCTTTCCCCTACCCCCGCCTGCCTCTCGAGTTTGAATAGCAGTCTCATGTGCGGTACTGTATCAAAGGCTTTTTGGCAGTCCAGAAATATGCAGTCTGCCCAACCATCTCTGTCCTGTCTTATCCTCGTTATTTTATCATAGAATTCCAGAAGGTTTGTTAGGCACGATTTCCCTGTCCAGAACCCATGTTGATGCTTGTTCACAAATCTAATGTTCTCCAGGTGTGCAACCAGTCGTAGCCTAATTATTCTTTCCAGTATTTTACAGGGGATGCTTGTCAGTGATACAGGTCTATAGTTAAGTGCCTCCTCCCTATCGCCTTTCTTGAAGATCGGCACGACATTTGCCTTCTTCCAGCAACTGGGCAATTCTCCCGACATAAGTGACTCATTAAAGATCATTGCCAGAGGCACGCTGAGGGCCTGCGCTGCTTCTCTTAGTATCCACGGTGATACTTTGTCTGGTCCTACTGCTTTAGATGCATCTAGAGTTGTCAACTGTTTCATTACCTCCTCCACTGTCACCTCTATATCTGATAGTCTTTCATCTAGGGTAACCCCTTCCAACAATGGGAGCTGCTCGGGCTCGGTAGTGAACACTCCATGGAAACTGGCATTCAGTGCCTCACAGATTTCCTTGTCACTTTCAGTATATGTCCCCTCTGCCTTCCTTAGTCTTGTCACTTGGTCGTTCACCGACATTTTTCTTCTTATATGACTGTGTAGTAGCTTAGGTTGTTTTTTCGCTTTGATTGCAATATCGTTCTCATAGTCCCTTTCCGATGTCCGTCTGATGTTAATGTAATCGTTCCTAGCTCTGTTGCATCTGATCCTGTTGTCCTCTGTCCTTTGTCTTCTGTATTTCCTCCACTCCCGCCTGCTGGCCATTTTTGCTTCCTGACACTGTCTATTAAACCATGGGTTATTATATTCCTTCTTATTTTTTCCCTTTACTGTTGGTATAAATCTCTCTTCGGCCTCTTGGCATTTCTGTATGACTAGGTCCATCATATCTTGGACTGTTTTTCCTCTAATTTCTTCCTCCCACTGCACTTCTCCCAGATAGTCCCTTATCCTCCTATAGTCTCCTTTCCTGTAGTCAACTCTCCTTTCCCAGATCTCTTGTCCCATGGTCACAAGTTTGAATTCCATCATATAGTCAAAGACTAGGACACAATGGTCACTGGCCCCTAGAGGTATTTCATGCTCCAAATTCTCGATATCTTCTACGTTCTGGGTGAAAATCAGGTCTAATAGGCTCGGTGCATCTCCTCCTCTTTCCCTTGTGTCTTCCTTCACATGCTGTGTTAGGAAATTCCTGTCTATAACATCTACTAATTTGCTCCCCACGTTTCGTCCCCTCCATGGGGATTCCTTGATTCCCAATTTATCTCTCCATGATTTAGGTCCCCCATGATCAGCAGCTTCGCTCTCATTCTGTGGGCTAGTGTTGCTGCCTTCTGCAGTTCATCTATGCATGCCTTGTTGTTGTCATCATACTCCTGTCTGGGTCTTCTACTGTTTGGTGGGGGATTGTAGATTAACAAGATCACAATCTTCCTCCCATCTACTGTCAAAGTTCCATGTATAAAGCGTATAAAGTCACACACACACCACAAGTGTGTGTGACACACTTGTGGTGTGTGTGTGACACACAGGTGGTGTGTGTGTGACACACTTGTGGTGTGTGTGTGACACACAGGTGGTGTGTGTGACACACTTGTGGTGTGTGTGTGACACACTTGTGGTGTGTGTGTGACACACTTGTGGTGTGTGTGTGAAACACAGGTGGTGTGTGTGTGTGACACACAGGTGGTGTGTGTGTGACACACAGGTGGTGTGTGTGACACACTGTTGTGTGTGTGAAAACACAGGTGGTGTGTGTGACACACAGGTGGTGTGTGTGTGACACACAGGTGGTGTGTGTGACACACGGGTGGTGTGTGTGACACACAGGTGGTGTGTGTGACACACGGGTGGTGTGTGTGACACACAGGTGGTGTGTGTGTGAAACACAGGTGGTGTGTGTGTGACACACAGGTGGTGTGTGTGTTACACACAGGTGGTGTGTGTGACACACTGTTGGTGTGTGTGAAACACAGGTGGTGTGTGTGACACACTGTTGGTGTGTGTGAAACACAGGTGGTGTGTGTGACACACAGGTGGTGTGTGTGTGACACACAGGTGGTGTGTGTGACACAAGGGTGGTGTGTGTGACACACGGTGGTGGGTGTGTGGACACACAAGTGGTGTGTGTGTGACACACTCGGGTGGTGTGTGTGTGACACACAGGTGGTGGTGTGTGACACACAGGTGGTGTGTGAGACACACTGGTGGTGTGTGTGACCCACTGGTGGTGTGTGTGTGTGACACACAGGTGGTGTGTGTGACACACAGGTGGTGTGTGTGACACACGGGTGGTGTGTGTGTGACACACAGGTGGTGTGTGTGTGACACACAGGTGGTGTGTGTGACACACAGGTGGTGTATGTGTGACACACTGGTGGTGTGTGTGAGACACACAGGTGGTGTGTGTGACACACAGGTGGTGTGTAAGACACACAGGTGGTGTGTTGTGACGCACAGGTGGTGTGTGTGATACACAGGTGGTGTGTGTGTGACACACGGGTGGTGTGTGTGACACACAGGTGGTGGTGTGACACACAGGTGGTGTGCGTGTTACACACAGGTGGTGTGTGTGACACACAGGTGGTGTGTGTGTGTGTGTGACACACAGGTGGTGTGTGTGACACACATGTGGTGTGTGTGTGACACACAGGTGGTGTGTGTGTGACACACTGTTGGTGTGTGTGTGTGACACACAGGTTGTGTGTGTGACACACATGTGGTGTGTGTGATACACCGGTGGTGTGTGGTGTGACACACGGTGGTGTGTGTGTGACCACAGGTGGTGTGTGTGACCACAGGTGGTGTGTGTGTGTGTGTGACACACAGGGGTGTGTGTGAACCCACAGGTGATGTGGTGTGACACACAGGTGGTGTGTGTGACACCTGGTGGTGTGTTGTGTGACACACTGGTGTGTGTGGGTGACACACTGGTGGTGTGTGTGTGACACACTGGTGGTGTGTGTGACACACAGGTGGTGTGTGTGACACACAGGTGGTGTGTGTGTGACACACAGGTGGTGTGTGTGTGACACACTGTTGGTGTGTGTGTGTGACACACAGGTTGTGTGTGTGACACACAGGTGGTATGTGTGACACACAGGTGGTGTGTGAGATACACAGGTGGTGTGTGTGACACACTGTTGGTGTGTGTGTGTGACACACTGTTGGTGTGTGTGTGACACACTGATGGT
>WNGS01063468.1:0-26778 GCA_020271785.1 Procambarus virginalis | reverse complement strand
TTGATGTGATTTATCAGCCAAATGAATTCCCCTTTTTTCTAGGAATTTGGCTGTTGTCCCCAGACCATATACATACAGATCTGTGGGAATCTATCTACTACTAGAGCTTGTACATTTTGTTCGTAACCTCCTAAACGTACTTTGGGTTGTACTACCTCGTAGACTCGGGCTCCTGAGTCAGTCAGGAATCCTGCTATGTTTATTCGTGTCTCCTCTACAAGTGTAAGTTTCAGTGTATCTACCAACTCTTTGGATATAAAGGTCAATTGGGACCCTTGATCAAATAATCCACGTACGGTGGCTTTGTTCTCTCCCTTTCTAATGATCAATCGTGCAGTAGGTAGAGCTGATTTATGTTTAGACCTTGTTGAGAAGACACTTATGTCAGGTAGCACAGTACAAAGCTATACTGAGGTGTTAGTTCCTTCCTCCTCCTGTGGTTTGGCAGACTTTGTACTTGAATCCCACAAAGTGCTGTATGGTGTTGACCCTTATGGCACCATAACAGGTGCGTATTGTTGATGTGCAGCTGTCGGGATGATGTTCCCTTATACACTGGTACATCTATGTATCTCCTTGAGTCGTTTTATGCGTGTTGCACGATCGAGTAACGTCTGCAATTGTACATGGAATGTGATTGTTCACAGAACAGACATGGTCTCCAGACGTTAACAGTATCTTGAGGAGTCACCGATTTGGGTGGCGCGTTGACTGTGGTTTGGACAGGGTACCAACTGCATATGTGCCCACACTGCCTTGCTTCCACTTTGGGGAGGGAGAAGTTGTTTTAGATTTGTTTGTAGTACTGTTTGTACTCTGTTCTTTACTATTAGTAGTAGACGAAGGTTTTGATGTCGCTTTTTCATCTGGGTTAACTCTTTCTCGTTCTATGATGGTTTGTAACCCCTTTGTAATCTCTGTTACGGTCAGAGATGACTTTCCATACATCACAAACAACTTATCCAGGATGTCCCTGGGTAATTTGCGAGTCATATGGACTTGGATTATCCAGTCTGATTCATCCAAGTTTACTTTATTTTTAAGTGCCTTAAGCAAAGACTCAAGCTCCAATCTAAAGGCTTGGAGTGAGACTGCTGTATTATTTAGATGTTTAATATCTAACAGCTTCTGGGTTAAAATTCTGATAGTCCTTTCAGATTTCGCATAGTTTTCTTTCAATAGTTGTACGGCATTGTCATAATCTTCATCTGTGTGATTCAGATTACAGACTACCTGAAAGGCTTCATCCTTCAAGACATTCTGTAAATACGTAAAAACTTTGTCGTCTTGGAACATTGACATTAGAATCCACAGAATCGACAAATTTGCTCCAGAAATTGTCCCAACTCTCATCCTCTGTTCCAGAAAAAGTTGGAAGACTGAGTGATGGTAATTTGACTTCTGGTGCTGTCTGATTCTGGGTAGTTGTGGCTGCAATATTTATTTGGCCTTATGGGCGTCTATCAAATCGTCATATTGTGTATTTTTACAAACATTGCATCTTCATAATCAGAGTGTTCTTGGAGAATGTTGTTCATCGTATTTTCATCAATACTGGAAACGTTAAGTAAATCTTGATATTCTTTCATTTGTTGCAACACGCGGTCATATTTGTTCCGTGTAAGCTGAAGATAGTTTTCCAGTGCTGCATAATTAACTGGAGTTTGATTACTCATGTCTTCACATTTGTTAATCTGCCTTGTGAGATGTCCCTTTAAGGCCTTAAGGTTAATTTTACATTTTTGAGTGTAGACATCTTGGAAGTACTTGCTAGTCGTATGGACTTTTAACTATTTTTGGCACTTGAATTAGTAAAGCAACTAGTTTCTGAACTAGAGCTGTTTATCATTTAAAAAATATACTATTGTATAATCATACACGCTATAATTTGAGTGGTAAGCCTGTATCAATGCTGGTATTCCGCAAGTTAGCCCGTCTTTATCACTCTTGGTCGGTACAGAGACACAGGTTAACACTCAAAGGTGAAATGATTATAGTTAAAATTATACCTATAATTATATGTATGAATTTGACAACACAACTCGGGTTGTCATGAATACTGCATAAAAATATGTACTTGCTAGGTTGTAATATATGTTCAACTCTAGACAAGTGTTAAAAAATTCTTACCCTTACACCAGGTTAGCACAATAAATTAAACTAGGTTGCTGTACAACACCAGCCTTAAATGTCCTACCCTTGTGCAAGAATTTGCTGTAAATAATGTGGTATGCAGTAAATATTATGTTACTTGGTGCAATATTAAAGTAATGTTTTATATTTAAATTACAAAAACATTTATAACTAACTTATAAGTAAAGTAGCCTCTTATCAACCTCTTGTAATGAAAAGGGCACAATAGTTCTTTGGCATAGGCCTCAGAACAATAATAGTACTTTGTTGTAGTTTTGTTTGCTATGAGATTGAAAAGTTAGGCTAGAATGTGTAAATATAACAATGTCTTTCTGCTATAATATTGCACTACTATTGTATATCAGGATCTTATATCTAGATGCAATGTACCTACTGGTTAACTGTAATAATCATCTAGGTTCAAAGGACCATATTTTATGTGGTAAAAACTCCAGACAGTATATCTCCTTTTAATTGACTTCAATAAATATAGTTTATCTTATTTTTTCTTAGTAGGTAAGAAATAAATTGAGTGGACTGTATGTACTTGTTAAACTGCCTGAAATTAATTTCACATAAATTGGAGGGACAATTTGTAGCTTAAACCACTTAGTAATGGCTCCTTCTTAAACTACAAATTGTTTACCTAAGATTTATTTATTATAATTTTATCATACCACATATGGTGGTCTAATCTACTATTATTTCAATAATTATTACTAGTTATGAATACTACTACTACAATATAACAAAGGGTCTTAGCTGGACTTGTTGTATTGGCCCTGCTAAGGCTGTGTTATGGTAGCATCAAATGGGTGTGGCCCTGTGCCTCATGGTGCCGTAATGGCGGCTGTGGGAGGCCTACAAGGCAGGCAAACATCTAGGTACATGTGCAAAGTTCTACTCTCTGCTCAGCTACTTGCTGCTCCAAGTCACAATTTACCTGTTTGGATGCAAGGAATTAGTACATTTCCCTAAACATATCAATACAGGTATAACATGGTATGTGAGGTCTGTAAAAATGGGGTACACGTACATGGTGTTGGTGTTGTTCATATTTTGTAACCGACTTAACTTTGATATTAAACAGTGCACTAGAATAATAAACAAATACTTGGTAAGACGGATACTGGAGTACTCTTATTTGTAGTAGTGGTGTTGATATGACAGTTTCTTAGGGGTAGAGTAAGTCTATCCTATGCGGCCATTAACACAACACACACGAGCCTCCATTGTTACTGTTTTCGTATGCGCGGCGTCTGTAAGAGACGCTGGCTTTGTACTGTTCCAATATTTTGCTGGTTCCACTTCTAAGTTAAATTTACGTTAACAAGGGAATCAAGCTATATTTTGGTGTTAGTAATTATATTCAGTCTTATTGAACACTTTTTTATTCAATTTAGACATTAAACTGTTGTATGAACAGTGGTTTAATAATGTAAATACTGCGGCGACGTCGATGACGTCACGGAGTCTCCCATTCTCTAATTTTAAGAGGATACTGCTAAGGGAAGACTATACTATTTGTGTATGTGTGTGTCGGTTTCCCGACATCGAGTAACATCATTGATATTTCTTTCATTGTTGTAGTAGTTAGTACTTTGTTGAATAAAGTGTGTTGTTATGTTGAACGCTGTCCTTTCGTACACCCCACACATTTTATTGCTCTATATGTGTTCTGCCATGTCGCCTGAAAATACTATTGCTATTCATTTGAGAATGCTTCATGAGATTAGAGCTGAATTCATTGCACCACACAACTGTATAAATACGTTGTGAGAACCCGTGACCTACTCATTAGATTCGCTCCGGCGATTTTTGAAGGTCGACGGCCTAAGTGAAGGAAATTTCAAACTTTTGAGATCTCGGCGTTTGCTCGCCCCTAGTCAATTGTTCTTCTATGGTCTCTAGAATGAGGAATGAGCTGCTTACTACACCTAGTGTGTTAGTTAAGCAAGTCCTTCCTCAGGAGACCCATCTAGACTTTAAGTTAAAGTTGATGGATGTAATACTGAAATATCACGACAGGAATAAGGAATGAAAATAAAAATTCCAAACCCAAAATTCAACTTTTTCACATCCTTGTCCCAGTTCTCCGAAGTTGGTAGTCTGATCAAATTTCCTTCTTCAAGGTGTCGTAGTCGCAGAGGTGGTCGAGACATTCTTGAGGGACGATTATGGAAAAGTTTTGTCCTGCTTCCCTGCACGTGTATTCCCAGTAGTCGTTGTGGATTATGGAGTTATGCTGTCTGTCGTCTTTGGATAGTGCATGGCCACGTCGGAAATATCCGGAGAAGGTAGCATGGGAGCCTGTCAGTCTGGTTGCTGCAGGGGGAGATGGTGCCCGGGCGGCCGCATGAGGTGCGGGAGAGCCGTTGACATCGACTGAAGCAAGGGTGTCGGTCGAGTCATCGTGGTCGACATCCTTGGGTTCGTCTTCGGAGTCCTGGTCAGCTTGAGAACCGCGGAGAACCGTTCTTGAGAACCGTCTCAAGCTTGTTCTCAAGCTTGAGAACCGAGGAGTCGCTGTGGCCGAATAGTGAGGGCTCCCTGAGGGTCGGCTCAGGGATTGCCAGGGCAGAGGGTCCTGTAGCAGTTGTGGAAGCAGAAAGCAGTTGTGGAACACATGCGTGTTCCCGGGTAAGACCGGAATTCCGACGGGAAGTGGTTTACTGGTCGAAGTATGGTGATACCGTAATACCTTTGACCATCCAGCACATATTAGGAGGTTACGTCTCGTTACATGAAAAAAAATCAAATAGTAAAATCACTGGCTAAATATCTCCAGTCGACTAACAAACTGGGCCACATTTTCACCTGGCGTCTGGCCAGGTAATGTGTGTTTGGCCACATTACACCAACAGCCAAACACACAAAACAACTGCCTCGTCGCAGCGCCAACAACCAGTTGACGCCATAAACACAACATCCCGCCCTTCAGGGCGGCAAGTCTCCCTCTAACGCACGCCTCTGTTTACTCGTAGCTCCTCTATCTACACCACAACACAATAAACACTTGTAACCATGTCATTCTCAACATTAGTGCGTCTCCCAACATCTGCATTCGTGCAGTCATCGAAATGATAAACCCTTCATGCAAACTGCACCTACCATTAAGAAGAAGAGACCCATCAATGTAAACATTGTGCTCGCGAGCCCGTAAGTTATTTATAAATGAATCAATGGTTTCAAGTGTTGGTGCTTTCAGGAGTAGTGGACTACTAGCTGTCGTGGCGAGTGGATGGTTCCGCTGCTCGCTCCGGCTGTTTGGTGGTTGTTGCAAGTTTTGGCCGTTTGGGGGCGTGTGTCTCTGCTTGCCTGTGCTGACGTGGAGTTCACGATGGGGGTCCCCCTCCCACCAATACTGCGGGCTCAGTCTGTGGGCTTAGAATTTTCCAGCAGGGCCGGGTACCCGGAGATCGCGCGGGTTTGTGAGCAGCTGAATATACCTGTGATGGACATTTACAGAGTAGAGCTGGTGACGGCACGTCGAGTGATCATTAAGTTCACAGCGGAGTTGGCATACCGCGAATTTCTCCGTTATTACGAGGGGCGGACATTACCTCTGCCGGATGGTGCGGGCACTGTTTCAATCTCTGATCGGAGTGGTGCCCTCACCTACGTCAGCGTGCATGGGGCTCCGTTGGAGTTTCCGGAGGGTCTGCTCCGGCGGTACTTCGGCCGGTTTGGCGCTGTAATTAGTGTGCGGGTGAACGTGGTATCTTCGAGCCCACTTAAGGGTGTGAGGACAAACATTCGCACCCTGGGCATGAGGCTCCGGGAGGATATTCCGTCCTCTGTGCGTCTGATGGGGTACACGGTTCGTGTGTTTTATGCCCGCCAGCCTCGGACGTGTTATCGTTGTGGCCTGTTGGGCCATCAGGCTGCTGACTGTTCGGCGCCGGCCGCTGCACCTGTGAACCTCTTCAGTGAGGAGGATTTTCCACCGCTTCCTGTGGAGGAGGTTTCTGTAGCTATGGACGACTCTCCGGATATGCCCCCTGTGTCCCCTGATGCGCCCCCTGTGGTGGTGGCTTCTCCGGAGGTTGTGTCTTCGCCTAGTGATCGTCATGCTTCGCCTAGTGTTCTTCGGCCTACATTCTGCTCGAATCCCCCGTCTTCCTCTGCTGCATCTGACCCTGTCCCTGCACCCTCGACGTCTGTTCCGGCTGTGCTGGGTGGTGGGGTGGCTCCGGCGCTTCCTCCTGTGTCTGGCCTGGTGCCCCATGTGGTTGAGGATGCTGCGGTACTGCGGCGTGCGTCGGTTCGGCCGGCTTGTGTTGAGCGTGTGTCTGAGTCGGCCTCCGGGTCTGATGATGTGCTGCCCGTGCCTAAGCGTTCCCGGCGTTCATTGTCTGCATGGGCAGACGTTGGCGATTTCGACGCTTGTGTGTCTGCAGGCGACAGCGGGGTGGCTACGACTGCATTGCGTACTACGGTGGCGGTGGAGGTGCATTTGCCAGAGGATGCCTGTGCCGGTCCTTCTGCCTCCGCTTCCGATCTAGTGTCTGCGGTTCCTGCTTCGGGTGCATCGCCTGCCTCGGATGGCTCCGGTTCTTTGTGGGGGTGGTGCCCCCTGCTACGGTCCGTGGTGAGCGGGGTGGCCTAGTGCTGCTGTTGAAAAAGACTGCTCGCTCTGGGGATTCTGTGACTCCTGCCTCGGTCCCCGGTTCATCGTCTACGGTTTCGCCGCCTCTTCCTCCTGCGGCCATCTCTTCAGTGTCTCCTGCGGTCTCGTCCCCTGCCCCCGTGCGTCCGTCGACGCGGCCGTCTCGGCGGCCCTCGTACGCTTCATCGGTGTCATCTGCGCCGTCGGAGGGCGTGGCTTGTGCTCCCGGCCTCGTTATGCAACTTGCGTCCTTGAACTTCGGGACTGGCCGTTTCCGCCTGATCTGGAGATTCCGGAGTTTATGCCGGGTCCGCGGCGGCTGGGGGGTCGTCCCCCCACCGACACGGAGTATCTGATTTGGGAGGGCTATAAGAGAAAATATCCTTGTAAGTCGTTCCCTAATAAGTATCTTCCTCCCGAGGCATTGGTTTTGCTTGACCCATGATTCCTTTATGTATTGTGGGTTGTGGGTTTTTTTCCATTAGTGTGCGTGGTTGTGTGGTGTGGGTCGGGTGTGTGAGTGGGTGGGGAGGTTTGTTTACCGGTCCCTGCGTGCTCCGGTTTGTGGTTGTGGGTTATTTTGTGTGAGGTGTGTGCAGTGTGCGTGTGTGTCCGGTTCCTGTGTGTGTGTGTCTGGTTGTGAATGGTATGTTCCTTTATTATGTTTTGTTGTAGTGCTGCGTGCCTTCCAGGCTTTTGGCGTGTATGCTTTGTTGTCATTATATATTCCTGTCTTATCATTATTGTTATTATTCTCCTTATTTTTTTGTTCATGTTGGTGCCTATCCGTGTGTTTACGGTGCTGGTAGCCTTGTTCTGTTTTTTATTTTTTCATTGTTGAAATT
Organism: Procambarus virginalis; assembly: GCA_020271785.1. Classification (NCBI taxonomy): domain Eukaryota; kingdom Metazoa; phylum Arthropoda; class Malacostraca; order Decapoda; family Cambaridae; genus Procambarus; species Procambarus virginalis. The sequence goes on along the minus strand of WNGS01063468.1, from coordinate 19,191 downwards.
TTGTTTTGTACTTATTGTTGACTTTTGTTTTTGTAAATTTTGTTGTTTTGTGGTCGGCCCTTCCGACCGGCGTTTTTTTTCCTTGTGTTTATGTACATATGTCCTTTATGTTTTTTTTTGCACGTGTATGCTTTTTTGTTCTGTCTGTGGTTTTTGTTTGTTTTATTGTACTTATAAGCATGCTTGTATGTAAACATAAAAAAACAGCCAAACACACAATACAACTGCCTCGTCGCAGCGCCAACAACCAGTTGACGCCATAAACACAACATCCCGCCCTTCAGTGCGGCAAGTCTCCCTTTAACGCGCGCCTCTGTTTACTCGTAGCTCCTCTATCTACACCACAACACAATAAACACTTGTAACCGTGTCATTCTCAACATTAGTGCGTCTCCCAACATCTGCATTCGTGCAGTCATCGAAATGATAAACCCTTCATGCAAACTGCACCTACCATTAAGAAGAAGAAGAGACCCATCAAAGTAAACATTGTGCTCGTGAGCCCGCAAGTTATTTATAAATGAATCAATGGTTTCAGGTGTTTTTGCTTTCAAGAGTGCTAGGTTTTCCTTACAATTTTTACTGGCGGACGTGTCTCTGTACACCTGTATTTCAGGGTACAGATTTAGTGGAATATCATTTTTTTCTACCACAGACTTGGCCACACATTTAAAATGTTAACGAGCATGTATACATTTTGTTCTGTCCTCCATGGACAGGGTTAGAGTTCTGTTAAACATATAGTTCAGGGATTTATTGAACAATCAACCACAGGAGGTGATTCGGTGCTTTTTAAAATGCTAAGCTAACCTACATACGTAAATACGTAGATACACAGAGTTACGTATGCCCTTCATAAAGTTTTCGAAGTGTCACTAGGTGAAATGATATTGTGATCAGCTTCCATATGTACTTTATACTTATACATACACGCACACATATACGTACATATACATATATACATACATATATACACACACATGCATTCACATACATGTGTCTCTTTTACTTTGACAGGGTGATATAGCTGACAGAGAAACTAGTATGCAATTAAACACTTAATCACTGAAGGTGATTAAGGTGCTTTTACAAGCTCAGGTTATATAGTTACATCACATAGTTACATTGTATAATTGATACACTACATGGTCAATCTTGGGCACAAGTCCAACACATCATCAAGTGTTCCAGTACTCATATAGTAATTACAGAGTTCAGCATACCTTAGCCCAGGGGGAGCGAAAGTCAGTCAATATGTGACATTCTACAATATAATGTTCAAGAGAGAGTGCATGTTTTCTCTTTCACAAAGTTGACACATTGTGTACTCGACATTTGGGTTTTGAGAAAGCTGCCAGATACGTCTATATCCCAGGCATATTCTGGCCACTATAACATTACATTGCCGGGTTCTTGTTCTATTAGTCCCATATGTGAATATCTCCTCACGATGTCTATCATAATATTTAATGCTACAACTTTCAGGTCTATGTGATTTTTTAGGTCAATGAGATTTTCATTAGATATTTGTTTAAGTATTCTCTTTGTCACTGCTAATGAAGCACCCATATCAATTTCTTCCACTGGTTTTCTACAGGCTGTGTTTGCAAGCATATCAACAGTGTCATGCCTTGAGATGCCAACATGTGATGGTATCCATAGAAATTTAATTTCAACTCTGTTTTCTTTAGCAGCTAAAACATTCATTCGAATATCACTGACTATTTTATGGGTGTCACTACTATGTGCGTTCAATGCCAGGAGTGCACTCTGCGAGTCACAGGATATAAGTCCACTGCCTTTGTCTTTTAAAAAATCAGTGGCAAGGTATATGCCTGCAAGTTCGGTTTGAGTTGTACTAGCCCAGTCATTGACACGCTTCATTGCTGTATGTACGAGAGAAGAATGTTCAAATATATTTCATGCACATCCGGTACATCGTCCACCTTCTTCTACAGAACCGTCGCTATAGCACTGATACACATCGTTACCCATACCCTGAGTACTCGCAGTGATGCTTTTCAGTGTTAAATGTTTTAACAATGTAGAGTGCACACTATCTTTCTTGGGCGCATTTACAAAATCAACTGATAGATCCCAGTTATTCCATGGATTATTTGGTTGAGTAATCATTAATTGAGTTGGGTACATATTTAATATTTGATGGAATTGGCTACCTTGTAGAACCAAAATACATAATCAGATTTCGTTCTTCTTCTTTAGACCTCAGGTGAGCGCAACATATTAGAAAGTTTAACTTGAAACGTCATGTATTGCTTAGATCTACTCAATGCCTTCACGCCGAAAACTGTGCTAATAGACAAAATTCTCTCACTTATGGTAGGTAATTTTTACTCTGCTCTCATATTAACTATTCTCGTGGACTTTGGAGCCCCAAGGATGAGACGCATAGGTTCATTTTGCAAGGTTTCAAGAGATTTCAGTTCTTTGTCTGTATACAGTGTGAGATGTGGAGCATTGTAGTCAATCACAGAGCGTATAAATGATACATAAAACATTCTAACAGGTCTCACGTTAATTCCATGATTGACACTATGTTTAGTTGCATGCACTTGCAAATTTTGGGTACAATGTGAGGATATCTTCAAGAATACGAGAGTGAATAAAGTAATTGCAAAGCTCCAGGAATATCATTGGCTAATACGTCGCATACAATAGGAATATTCACTTCACAGTTTAATGTGAAGTTTCAGTTTAATGGCAACACTTCTACTCAACCATCTTGTATATAGGTTGCCCGCTAGTGCGTTTGCAACACTTTTCCCCAACAAACAGCACTGGTCAGTTTTTCTCTGACTACTGCTTACTACTAGACAAGTAGTAAGGGTGATGTTGGATCTCTCATCACCCTTACACAGAAGGTAGTAGTGAGCTGCTCAATTCTTTAACATATGGTTGGGAGTTTCAGCATTATAACTGGAATCAATCTTATTACATTTCTAATACGAGAAATGGATTATTCCGGCAATATCTGCAAAAATCTTTTGCAGAATGATAGATAAAATCGATAAAATAAAAAGACAGTTTTCATATATACAGCTAACCATAATGACACTCACAATAATGAGTCTACGGAAAAAAAGTAATACACGAATTTCCTCCCCCCCTACTTTTTTGCATATCCCAATTCTACAATAAACTTACTTATGAAGAAATAAGAAATCATAATGATCATCTTAACCAGTGTACAACCTCATCTCCATTCTTGCTGTATCTTAATTGCTTGATCAAGACTCATTATATTATTATTAATATCTTTTTTGACAAAATTTAATTACAGTTTTGCCTAATAGGAGGATTTCAAGTAAGTCTTATTAAAATGAGGAAAATGCTGGTATTCACTGTCACACAGGACAGAGGGTCGTACACAAGACAATAGGTCTAAACTGTAGGATGAAGTTTATATATATCATGGTTACAATCAATGTTTTAATGTATGAATATGTAAAATCAAGTTTCTATTGTGCATTGCCACACAAGAGCATAGATTGGTTCAAAAGAGATGCAGCTTAAAATAATATATATATATATATATATATATATATATATATATATATATATATATATATATATATATATATATATATATATATATATATATATATATATATATATATATATATATATATATATATATATATATATTATTTTAAGCTGCATCTTTTTTGAACCAATCCATGCTCTTGTGTGGCAATGCACAATAGAAACTTAATTTTACATATTCAAACATTAAAACATATATAATAAATAGTTTTCCTAGAGAGGACAACCAGGCACCCCTCCCCACCGGTGCCAAAAACACCCACCGCAGGAAAGGTATCAACAGAAGAACCGAGGCATCCAAAATCAGAGCAACAGTCAGCAAGAAAATAGAAGAAGGCAACACAATAGGGGTAATCAGAGTCATCACCAGTGAAGACACAGTTGCCACCAGGGATGCCGATACAGCACAAGCCCTGAGGGAAAAACACCCACCCAGAGCTCCTCGTGACGACAGTGTTCCCGTAGTCGGTGTCACCAGAGCAGAGCCCCTGTGTGTGCTCGAATCCATCGTGCATAAAGCAGCTTTAACTTTCCCACCAGGATCAGCAGGTGGGTTCACAGGACTAAGACCCAACCATATCAAACAAATGCTCAACCCTGCACTGGGAGACATCGCACAGGGCCTCCTGGTGAAACTAACTAGATTCACCAACACATGTCTAACTGGCAACATACCAGAGACCATACGGCCTCTCTTTTTTGGCGCTACCCTCTGTGCCCTGAGGAAAAAAGATGGAGGAATCAGACCGATAGCTGTGGGCAATTCACTCCTGCGTCTCGTCGCTAAAGCTGCTGCTCGAGCACTTAGTCAGGCAGCAGCCGACATGCTGAAGCCAAAACAGCTTGGGTTTGGCATTCCCCAAGGGTGTGAGGCAGCGGCTCATGCAGCTAGAGCCTACATTGCCAACATTACGGATGAAAAAGCTCTGATAAAGCTGGGCTTCAAAAATGCTTTCAATCTGGTTAGAAGGGATGCAGTACTCAATGCGGTTCATCGCCTTTTTCCTTCCCTCTACCCGTTTGCAAACTCACGTTACAGCAAGAATCTAACTCTGCTTTTTTGGGAACATGAAATTGAATCACAAGAAGTTGTCCAACAGGGTGACCCCCTTGCTCCTTTTTTTTCTGCCTAGTCATCAAGGAAGTCACCGATAACCTGTCCAGTGAGCTCAATATTTGGTTTTTGGACGATGGTACTCTAGCCGGCTCCCCAGCCTCACTCTTGGACGACATAAGAATAATACAGGAGCAAGGAGCAACCCTAGGCCTCACCCTGAACCCTTCCAAGTGCGAAATAACCTCCATCAACCAGCACATAATAGAGCAAATAAAGGTTGTTTTGCCTGACATTCATACAACCAACCCTGAGGACAGCACACTCCTAGGTGCTCCTCTTGGAAGGAATGCCATCGACGAGGTCCTTGGTAAGAAGATCACTGACCTGAAGAGGATGAACGAGAGGATTGAAGACATCGATGCTCATGATGCACTTTACCTCATCACCAGATGCTTGTCCCTCCCCAGGCTGACTTACTTTCTAAGATGTTCGCCATCTTTCAACAATATTAAATTAGAAGAGTACGACAGCTTGCTAAAATCAACACTAGAAAAAGCTCTCAATCTTTCCCTCAGCGACTTACAGTGGAAACAGGCCTCCCTTCCTGTCAGACTCGGGGGCCTTGGCGTGCGCACAGCAACACAAATTGCTGTACCAGCATTCCTGTCCTCTTCAGTGGGGTCTGACAACTTGGTGAAGGAAATCCTACCTGAGCACCTAGTTCAACATGCAGGGGTACATGATCCCAGCTCCACAGACTGCACAGCCAAATGGGTCTCTCTCGCAGGACCAGCACCCCAACCACCGCCTTCAGAAGCCCATAAGCAACCCAGCTGGGATCGCCTCATTGCCGACCAAGAAGCGGCGACTTTGCTAGAAGCTGCGACAACACCACATGACACTGCCCGACTTAGAGCTGTAGCAGTTCCCCATGCAGGTGATTTCCTATTAGCAACCCCAATGTCAGCAACCGGCACCCGTCTCACACTGCAGGCCCTCCGAATTGCCGTGGCTCTCCGCCTCGCTGCACCAATCCACACCGAATACAGGTGTATTTGTGGCGAGGCAGATGCTGACAGGTACGGACGGCATGACCTTCTCTGCCAAAGGACAGGAGGATGGCATGCAAGACACGGTGAGGTCAATGACATTATTAAGAGAAGCCTTACCACAGCCGGTTGTCCAGCAGAGAGACAGCCCCGTTAACTAATGTCCCGCAACTCTGATGAGCCTGTCGGTCGCCCAGACGGAATCACGGTGAACCCCTGGAAGAATGGTAAACAGTTGGTGTGGGACTACTCTTGCTTTTCAACTTTAGCAAATACCAATGTTGACTTCAGTGCTACACAAGCAGGAGGAGCTGCCAATCACCGAGAAGCGGCCAAGTCACGTAAATACAGAGACCTTGAGCACCACTACAATTTTGTCCCCATTGCCTCAGAGACACTTGGTGTCTGGGGTAAAAGTGCTGCTAGCATTTTGAAGGAGTTGGGGTCTAAGCTAATCGAAACACTAGAGACCCTAGAGCTGCCAGTTTTCTTTTTCAGCGCCTTAGTGTGGCAATCCAGAGAGGAAATGCTCACTGCATCCATGGTTCCTGCCCGCCATCTGTGAAGCTGGAGGAGCTATTCAACTTGTGACAAGCAGCCTTGTACCCTGCATGTAATCAATATTGTAACTTTTTTTGTGTAATGACATTTTCAAATAAAGTTAGATAAATATACACACATATCAAAAGAATAGGGGTGGTAGGAGAAGAAAATATCAAAGTGTTCAGTGAGGATCCACAAGGTCTTCTCTGAGTACTCTTTATTTTCTTCTCCGAGGCTATGTGTCCCTACGCTTGCACCAGAGGTGGTACCCCTTCGAGGTTTTTATATAATAATAATAATAATAATAATAATAATAATAAAAATAATAATAATAATAATAATAATAATAATAATAATAAAGTTAGAAACATATACACACTAAAAGAATAGAGGTGATAGAAGAAAATATCAAAGTGTTCAGTGAGGATCCACAAGGTCTTCCCTGAGTACTCTTTATTTTCTTCCCCGTGGCTATGGGTCCCTACACTTGCACTAGGGGTGGAACCCCTTTTAGGTTATATATATATATATATAATATATATATATAGATATATCTATATATATTATATATATATATATATATATATATATTATATATATTTATATTATGATATATATATATATTATATATATATATATATATGCAAACAAGCCTGAATGGTCCCCAGGACTAGATACAACTGAAAACTCACACCCCAGAAGTGACTCGAACCCATACTCCCAGGAGCAACGCAACTGGTATGTACAGGGATGCCTTAAACCCCTTGACCATCACGACCGGACAAAAGGAAGTGATAGCCTGAGCTATGAACCACTTCCCCGCCGGCACCTGGATGGTTATCTTGGGCATAGCATTTTAATCAAATCACCTCATTTTTTGGGGCAACACGTGAGGAACACAAATGCAAACAAGCCTGAATGGTCCCCCGGACTAGATACAACTGAAAACTCACACCCAGAAGTGACTCGAACCCATACTCCCAGGAGCAACGCACTGGTATGTACAGGGATGCCTTAAACCACTTGACATCACGACCGGACAAAAGGAAGTGATAGCCTGAGCTATATGAACCACTTCCCCGCCGGCACCTGGATGGTTATCTTGGGCAATAGCATTTTATCAAATCACCTCATTTTTTGGGGCAACACGTGAGGAACACAAANTGTGGCTGGCCAAAGAGGTAGGCCGTAGGATGCTTCTCTGATTGGCTAGTTTGAGGAGGACCGGTAAAAGACAGCACTTCTTGCCGCGCTGCATCAAGGACACCATTCTACGCAGCCTCTAGCCTAGTAAGACATGGTTTCACTGGATCGACCAGCCAAGTGAAATACGGCTTCTAGAGGCTCCTAGTACATCTCTGTTATCCATTAACATCGATGTGGGCCAATAGGAACGCAGCAGAATCCGGGAACTCGTCGTATTTGTGTGTGATAGCAAGTAAGTGTAGTAATCAGATCGTGAGAAGTAGGTAAAGTTCATACGAGCAGGTAGCAACAGATATGTAAGTCCCCATCTCAGTTATCAATCAGACTATCTTATCTCCAGCTAGTGTCTTGTAGCAGTGGAGTGATCTGAGAATATCTTGCCAGTGTTCAGGGCACTTTTCCCATAGAAATTCGTGGGAATTTTGAGAGACACTGTCGTTCATAGTGGTTGGCGCCATCTTGTACGAATGCCACGCTTCGCCCGAGCCAGGTACGAAGTCGGCAGGGTGAGGAAGGGTATGAAGTGAGCTGAGTCATGGGAGATTACCCGTCTACCCCTAGCCACTCCGCCGCCTTGAAGAGGTGGCGACTGTCGGGGTGTATGGGGGTGAGCAACAGTAAACTAGATATCCTCTCAAAGTGGTTGCTCTGGCGATAACCGTTACTCACCGTAGTCCTGCGGGTCTTCACTCTATCCTCTCAGCGCCACTGTACGCCCAGGAGAGTACCCCAGTCGATCCCCCAACCGGCCTCAGGTCGAAGAATGAGTGGCGACACAGATTGTTCCCTCAATTGTGTGCCCCCCCCCCCGGCAAGGACTCTTACACTACTTACAAGGTCGCCAACTGGTGTTTTCCGGTGTCCAGTAACACTACAGTGGTGGTGCGTAATTGTGGTAATTGTGGCAAGAGCACGCTCGATTAATTTGATATCAGGCAAGTAATTATTCCTGTCACTCTGTCTTCTTTACATTTTTCGCAGTCACAAGGTTTATGGAGGGGATGATACAAACACCAAGGAATTTTGATATTTTACTTAAAACATCAAGATATTCATGTATTAATAAACACACCAGAACAAGTACAACAGCCGCTCTCTTCTCAGCAGGTAATTTGGAGCACACCGATGTGGCAACACACTTCCACCCCTTACGCCACCTGTCAAAACCAGCTGGTCCGCGCCCTAATACTCGTGAGAATGTTTATTGCTTGTTTTCCTGGCGTCGCGCGGCCCGTTTCTTTAACTTCTCGTGAATCACTATATTTACCATCCACATGACATATCTATAACTCCAATAGGACGCAATAAACCACCATACTGGTCTCACGATCAATAACTCACTCTTACAGCACTTAAAGTGATATTTCACTGTACCAAGGAACTACGCTGTACTTTATAATAATTACAAAGAATGCACTTAATCACGGTACTGTTCTTTGATTCGATAATTCCGCTTAAAGGCGATATCACAAGTAATCACTTCACACAGGTGAAATTATTCAATACACAGTCATATCATATACATAGATAAAGCATAGATATCAATAATAGTAATTATTCAAAGACTGGGCACATAGCCTAACACCAATAACTGGTTCACTAGTATATATATATATATATATATATATATATATATATATATATATATATATATATATATATATATATATATATATATATATATATATATATATATAATCACATGAAATAAATTCTCATCACAACAAATTCTTTAGTAAATCCAGGTGCTTGCACACACCACATATATTTATATAAATGAATACTGTGAGTGCTCTGTATAGCCTCCCTACGCACACTGTGCCTACTGTGACATAGATCTAGGTGAGACTTGCTCACTACATGAAAGATACTCTGGCTAAATATATATAGCTAACTAAATGGGAATTGGGAGGGTAACTGTAATCACCTACTTCACCTATCCTATGATGAGAGTTGAGTTGCAGCTCCTGGTCCAGGCTCTCGCCTCGTGTACCCTCCAGAAACACAAATCAACGTCTCAGGATTATCGCGCCTCGCCGCGTTCTGTCCACCGCAGGTCCATGCTCCTCCTCCACGTCTTGCAGGGTTGGAGTCGATCTCCTGGTCGTCAACTTTCCTCCCAATTACGGCTGCCAACCTAAGTCTCGGCGGTAGTCGTACGGATTCCCAATTAGTTTCTTGTCACTGCACTCCCAGTGGAATCAGCCCCGCCACTACGATGTCACTGTGAAGTTATCAGACATCCCAGACGATACTGCTTAAACTCCACCTGCACAGCACCCTACTCCAGAGCACTTGAAGCTCAATATACTGTCAATTCCATCGTCGGTCCACACACACATGGAATGAAATAAGACTTCTTGGCGTACTTGCATAAAACTGGTGACTCGTAATGTTCCACGGGATTGTCGTACTACTGTCAAACTGACAGGACCGTCGTTCACACATCCAACCTAGTTGGCGAGTCGGTCAACCAGGTTTCCTCACGGTGGAATGACCCGGCCGCTAAGCTGCCTCCTAAACGGGTGAACTGCCACAGACGTCACATACGTCACTGCCCAGTCCACTTCTTGCAACGCACCTGTCCTGGAGTACTTGTTGCTCAATATTCCGTCAATTCCTTCTTTGGTCCACACATGGGATGAAGGAAGACCTCTCAGAGTGCGTGCAGACAACAGGAGACGCTTATATCCACCAGCGCTCGGGTAATCCGCCAACTTGACAGGATTCCTTGGCGCACGTCTTGCCTCGATGACGTGCCGTGTGAGACTGTGGCGCCAACTCGGCGCTACGGCTGGACCCCCTGCCTTCGTGACGTCATATTTGCCAAGGGAGGTTTTCATTGGCTCCCAGTGCCACGTCGCTGATGGTGACCAATCTGGTGTCACTGACGTCACACAGTTCTGACGGGAGAACAGATGAGCCAGCGCCATATTGGCTTCCTAAAGGGCCTATACCACAGGCCAGAATATTCTTCTTTTACAAATTTCTCAGCACTGCGAGAACACTATACTCTCCCACATATGTCAAACTGAGGCCCGCAACGTAGAGAACGCTCGGGTAAAGTGGACATGACTCTTACAGCAGGCGTGGGAGAAATAGAAGGGGGGGGAACACCGTCACACCACCTACATCAGGGTGTATGTATGGTAGGAGCTGTGTGTGTGTGTGTGTGTGTGTGTGTGAGCAGGCTGTATAAATGAGTAAGTACCCTGTATGTATTGGTGATATTTATCTCTAAGCCTGAATTCGAAGTCAGGTGTTCCGCCGGGTGTCTCTATTAGCACCTGCTAAGGTGAAGAGAAGCGCGGGCGCGTGAGATTTTCACCATTATTTCCGTCCTTGTCAGTAGGGAGGACTTGATATGTTGTGTACAGATGTACATGTACTCACCTAATACTCACCTAATTGTGCTTGCGGGGGTTGAGCTCTGGCTCTTTGGTCCTGCCTCTCAACCGTCACACACACACACACACACACACACACACACACACAGAAGGGAAAATATACAGAAGGAAAATATACTGTTTTCTGAGGAAAACAGAAGGGGCATATACAGAAAGCGACAAGGAAATCTGCGAGGTACTGAATGCAAATTTCCATGGAGTGTTCACAACCGAGCCTGAGCAGCTCCCATTGTTAGAAGCGATTACCCTAGATGAAAGCCAATCAGATATAGAGGTGACAGCAGAGGAGGTAATGAAACAGTTGACAACACTGGATGCAAATAAAACTGTTGGACCAGACAAAGTATCACCGTGGATACTTAAAGAGGCAGCGCAGGCTCTCAGCGTGCCTCTGGCAATGATCTTTAATGAGTCACTTATGTCGGGAGAATTGCTTTAGGTGCTGGAAGGAGGCAAATGTCGTACCGATATTCAAGAAAGGTGATAGGGAGGAGGCACTCAACTACAGACCCGTATCATTGACAAGCATCCCCTGCAAAATACTTGAAAGAATAATTAGGCTAAGACTTGTTGAGCACCTGGAGAGCATTGGGTTTGTAAACAAGCACCAACATGGGTTCTGGACAGGGAAATCATGCCTAACAAACCTTTTAGAATTCTATGATAAAGTAACAAGGATAAGGCAGGACAGAGAAGGCTGGGCAGACTACATATTTCTTGACTGCCAAAAGGCCTTTGATACAGTACCGCACATGAGACTGCTATACAAACTTGAGAGGCAGGCAGGAGTAAGCGGAAAGGCCCTAGAATGGGTGAAGAACTACCTAACAGGAAGGAGCCAGAGGGTAATGGTAAGGGGCGAGAAGTCGGACTGGCGAACAGTAACAAGTGGAGTACCTCAAGGATCGGTGCTGGGACCAATCCTCTTTCTAATTTACGTAAATGACATGTTTACAGGAGTGGAATCATACATGTCAATGTTTGCGGATGACGCAAAATTAATGAGAAGAGTTGTGACAGACGAGGATTGTAGGATCCTCCAAGAGGACTTAAACAGGTTGCAGAGATGGTCAGGGAAATGGCTACTGGAGTTTAACACCAGTAAATGTAAAGTTATGGAAATGGGATCAGGTGATAGGAGACCAAAGGGACAGTACACAATGAAGGGGAACAGCCTACCTGTAACGATTCGAGAAAGAGATCTGGGAGTGGATGTGACACCTAATCTAACTCCTGAGGCACATATAAATAGGATAACGACAGCAGCGTACTCTACACTGGCGAAAATTAGAACTTCATTCAGAAACCTAAATGAGGAGGCTTTCAGGGCGCTTTACACTGCCTACGTGAGACCCGTCTTAGAGTATGCCGCGCCATCATGGAGCCCCCCACCTGAAGAAACACATAAGGAAACTGGAGAAGGTTCAGAGGTTTGCGACGAGGCTTCTCCCAGAGTTACGTGGAATGGGATATGAAGAGCGTCTGAAGGAACTGAACCTTACGACACTAGAGAAAAGAAGGGAGAGAGGAGATATGATAGGGACATATAAAATACTCAGGGGAATTGACAAAGTGGAAATAGATGAAATGTTCACACGTAATAATAACAGAACGAGGGGACATGGGTGGAAACTGGAAACTCAGATGAGTCACAGAGATGTTAGGAAGTTTTCTTTTAGCGTGAGAGTAGTGGAAAAATGGAATGCACTTGGGGAACAGGTTGTGGAAGCAAATACTATTCATACTTTTAAGACTAGGTATGATAAGGAAATGGGACAGGAGTCATTGCTGTAAACAACCGATAGCTGTAAAGGCGGGATCCAAGAGTCAATGCTCGATCCTGCAAGCACAAATAGGTGAGTACAAATAGGTGAGTACACACACACACGTGTGTGTGTGTGTGTGTGTGTGTGTGTGTGTGTGTGTGTGTGTGTGTGTGTGTGTGTGTGTGTGTGTGTGTGTACACACGGGAACACATTATACAGATATATTAGATGAGGACCGTGAGGGCCGTCCTAGTGTGTTTTATACTCCATTCTAGTGGGATTTCATGTATTTACATTTTTCTAAGAGGATTTGTTATTTTCGTGTTCCATGTCCATGTAGACTTTTGCACTAGAGGAATCCAATTCCGGTCATCATTGCACGGTAGAGTGTCAGTGGGCAGAATGTCAGTGTGCTAACACGGGGAATTTCCTGGCATATGATTATTGGGGAGTAATACCAGTGTGTGTTTTTATACAAGTGTTGTGTTCCCAGGGCTGTGATAAGTGTAATTATATATATACATATGTGGCTGAACTATTTAACGTAATTTTGCTAGATTTGTGGTGAAGTGTGAGTAACGTGGATGTCAGGAATGACAGCTGACAGCTCTATCGAGTGACGTAATTCACGGGAGTAATCATCGATCCGTGGGATCGCCAATCACTTGTCAAGTTATCAGGAGTGTGTTATCTCCTTAGTATTTCCCATTAGCGTTTGATAGCTGAAGGCTACAGGTGAGGTCAGCAGATACGATATATATAATTGTAGTGTCACGAAGCCTAATGTGTTATTACTGTGGTTGCAGTAAGTGGTTATTGCAACCGGGTTGTAAAGAGTTGGGCCGTGTTCTAAGCGGTAATTAGAGCACCGTGTGTCATTGCAACCGGTGTAATAAAGTATTGGGCCGTGTTCTAATATAGTGAAATTAGAGCACCGTGTATGCTTGTTATTGCAAAAAGGTTGTAAACTGTTGGGCCGTGATTTTTTTTTTGAGATATATACAAGAGTTGTTACATTCTTGTACAGCCACTAGTACGCGTAGCGTTTCGGGCAGATCCCTGGAATACGATCCCCGCCGCGAAGAATCGTTGTTACAACCAAGTACACAGTTTACTGTTGCGTTAAACAGAGGCTACAGTTAAGGATTTGCGCCCAGTAAATCCTCCCCGGCCAGGATACGAACCCATGACAAAGCACTCGCGGAACGCCAGGCGAGTGTCTTACCACTACACCATGGAGACTATTAGTTATAGTGTTGATCAACCACCGTGTGTGTTATTGTAGTTCAGTAAATTGTATGGGCCGTGTTCTAGTGGTTTAGAGCACCGTGAGTGTTTTTTACTGGTGTTCTGCAGTAATTGTAATTGTAGCCGGATTGTAATTGTGTTAAATCCCCGGGTGTCGTGATTTATTGTGTTGTGGGTGAACTCGTCATTGGGACGAGTATTTGTCTGTAGTTCATTGGGACGGACGAGTCTGTAGTTCAGGTATTAATGGGGGATTACTCGCTGAATGCTCGACGGGTAGAGTCTTTGTAATTCCGAGTTACTAGTGACAGTTTTGCAGTTTGATTTGTTTGTGGGAGACAAGATTAAGTTAACGTAAATGTTACTTTGATACTAACTTAATAAATTAGTCATTGATTGTCGATCGTCTGAGGGATGGAGTGTTAACGTAACAATTTAATTAAGGAGGGTTTCTGGAGTTGCCAGTGACCCAAACAGGTCATTATCATGTCATCGATAAACTACTAGTTTGATTGCACTGCAACCGCCATTTCAGGGGGAGGGCTGCAAGAAGCGTAAAGGAACTGGAGGAGGTTACTGGAGGAGTGTCTCCTAACCTACCTCGTTGTTGTTGCATTAGTGATTATAGACTTAGTATGTCTTGCTTGATTGATTCCTCTGTGATCACCCAGTATGTTCAAGTTAGTTCATTTATGCAGCACTCGTGGCTGGTGTCTAGCTGTCAGTAAAGGTGTCACAGGAAGGATTTCGAGTGTGGTAAAAACTCCAGGCAGTATATCTCCTTTTAATTGACTTCAATAAAATATAGTTTATCTTATTTTTTCTTAGTAGGTAAGAAATAAATTGAGTGGACTGTATGTACTTGTTAAAACTGCCTGAAATTAATTTCACATAAATTGGAGGGACAATTTGTAGCTTAAACCACTTAGTAATGGCTCCTTCTTAAACTACAAATTGTTTACCTAAGATTTATTTATTATAATTTTATCATACCACATATGGTGGTCTAATCTACTATTATTTCAATAATTATTACTAGTTATGAATACTACTACTACAATATAACAAAGGGTCTTAGCTGGACTTGTTGTATTGGCCCTGCTAAGGCTGTGTTATGGTAGCATCAAATGGGTGTGGCCCTGTGCCTCATGGTGCCGTAATGGCGGCTGTGGGAGGCCTACAAGGCAGGCAAACATCTAGGTACATGTGCAAAGTTCTACTCTCTGCTCAGCTACTTGCTGCTCCAAGTCACAATTTACCTGTTTGGGATGCAAGGAATTAGTATATTTCCCTAAACATATCAATACAGGTATAACATGGTATGTGAGGTCTGTAAAAATGGGGTACACGTACATGGTGTTGGTGTTGTTCATATTTTGTAACCGACTTAACTTTGATATTAAACAGTGCACTACAATAATAAACAAATACTTGGTAAGACGGATACTGGAGTACTCTTATTTGTAGTAGTGGTGTTGATATGGCAGTTTCTTAAGGGTAGAGTAAGTCTATCCTATGCGGCCATTAACACAACACACACGAGCCTCCATTGTTACTGTTTTCGTATGCGCGGCGTCTGTAAGAGACGCTGGCTTTGTACTGTTCCAATATTTTGCTGGTTCCACTTCTAAGTTAAATTTACGTTAACAAGGGAATCAAGCTATATTTTGGTGTTAGTAATTATATTCAGTCTTATTGAACACTTTTTTATTCAATTTAGACATTAAACTGTTGTATGAACAGTGGTTTAATAATGTAAATACTGCGGCGACGTCGATGACGTCACGGAGTCTCCCATTCTCTAATTTTAAGAGGATACTGCTAAGGGAAGACTATACTATTTGTGTATGTGTGTGTCGGTTTCCCGACATCGAGTAACATCATTGATATTTCTTTCATTGTTGTAGTAGTTAGTACTTTGTTGAATAAAGTGTGTTGTTATGTTGAACGCTGTCCTTTCGTACACCCCACACATTTTATTGCTCTATATGTGTTCTGCCATGTCGCCTGAAAATACTATTGCTATTCATTTGAGAATGCTTCATGAGATTAGAGCTGAATTCATTGCACCACACAACTGTATAAATACGTTGTGAGAACCCGTGACCTACTCATTAGATTCGCTCCGGCGATTTTTGAAGGTCGACGGCCTAAGTGAAGGAAATTTCAAACTTTTGAGATCTCGGCGTTTGCTCGCCCCTAGTCAATTGTTCTTCTATGGTCTCTAGAATGAGGAATGAACTGCTTACTACACCTAGTGTGTTAGTTAAGCAAGTCCTTCCTCAGGAGACCCATCTAGACTTGTTGATGGATGTAATACTGAAATATCACGACAGGAATAAGGAATGAAAATAAAAATTCCAAACCCAAAATTCAACTTTTTCACATCCTTGTCCCAGTTCTCCGAAGTTGGTAGTCTGATCAAATTTCCTTCTTCAAGGTGTCGTAGTCGCAGAGGTGGTCGAGACATTCTTGAGGGACAATTATGGAAAAGTTTTGTCCTGCTTCCCTGCATGTGTATTCCCAGTAGTCGTTGTGGATTATGGAGTTATGCTGTCTGTCGTCTTTGGATAGTGCACGGCCACGTCGGAAATATCCGGAGAAGGTAGCATGGGAGCCTGTCAGTCTGGTTGCTGCAGGGGGAGATGGTGCCCGGGCGGCCGCATGAGGTGCGGGAGAGCCGTTGACATCGTCTGAAGCAAGGGTGTCGGTCGAGTCATCGTGGTCGACATCCTTGGGTTCGTCTTCGGAGTCCTGGTCAGCTTGAGAACCGCGGAGAACCGTTCTTGAGAACCGTCTCAAGCTTGAGAACCGAGGAGTCGCTGTGGCCGAACAGTGAGGGCTCCCTGAGGGTCGGCTCAGGGATTGCCAGGGCAGAGGGTCCTGTAGCAGTTGTGGAAGCAGAAAGCAGTTGTGGAACACATGTGTGTTCCCGGGTAAGACCGGAATTCCGACGGGAAGTGGTTTACTGGTCGAAGTATGGTGATACCGTAATACCTTTGACCATCCAGCACATATTAGGAGGTTACGTCTCGTTACATGAAAAAAAATCAAATAGTAAAATCACTGGCTAAATATCTCCAGTCGACTAACAAACTGGGCCACATTTTCACCTGGCGTCTGGCCAGGTAATGTGTGTTTGGCCACATTACACCAACAGCCAAACACACAAAACAACTGCCTCGTCGCAGCGCCAACAACCAGTTGACGCCATAAACACAACATCCCGCCCTTCAGGGCGGCAAGTCTCCCTCTAACGCACGCCTCTGTTTACTCGTAGCTCCTCTATCTACACCACAACACAATAAACACTTGTAACCATGTCATTCTCAACATTAGTGCGTCTCCCAACATCTGCATTCGTGCAGTCATCGAAATGATAAACCCTTCATGCAAACTGCACCTACCATTAAGAAGAAGAGACCCATCAATGTAAACATTGTGCTCGTGAGCCCGTAAGTTATTTATAAATGAATCAATGGTTTCAAGTGTTGGTGCTTTCAGGAGTAGTGGACTACTAGCTGTCGTGGCGAGTGGATGGTTCCGCTGCTCGCTCCGGCTGTTTGGTGGTTGTTGCAAGTTTTGGCCGTTTGGGGGCGTGTGTCTCTGCTTGCCTGTGCTGACGTGGAGTTCACGATGGGGGTCCCCCTCCCACCAATACTGCGGGCTCAGTCTGTGGGCTTAGAATTTTCCAGCAGGGCCGGGTACCCGGAGATCGCGCGGGTTTGTGAGCAGCTGAATATACCTGTGATGGACATTTACAGAGTAGAGCTGGTGACGGCACGTCGAGTGATCATTAAGTTCACAGCGGAGTTGGCATACCGCGAATTTCTCCGTTGTTACGAGGGGCGGACATTACCTCTGCCGGATGGTGCGGGCACTGTTTCAATCTCTGATCGGAGTGGTGCCCTCACCTACGTCAGCGTGCATGGGGCTCCGTTGGAGTTTCCGGAGGGTCTGCTCCGGCGGTACTTCGGCCGGTTTGGCGCTGTAATTAGTGTGCGGGTGAACGTGGTATCTTCGAGCCCACTTAAGGGTGTGAGGACAAACATTCGCACCCTGGGCATGAGGCTCCGGGAGGATATTCCGTCCTCTGTGCGTCTGATGGGGTACACGGTTCGTGTGTTTTACGCCCGCCAGCCTCGGACGTGTTATCGTTGTGGCCTGTTGGGCCATCAGGCTGCTGACTGTTCGGCGCCGGCCGCTGCACCTGTGAACCTCTTCAGTGAGGAGGATTTTCCACCGCTTCCTGTGGAGGAGGTTTCTGTAGCTATGGACGACTCTCCGGATATGCCCCCTGTGTCGCCTGATGCGCCCCCTGTGGTGGTGGCTTCTCCTCCGGAGGTTGTGTCTTCGCCCAGTGATCGTCATGCTTCGCCTAGTGTTCTTCGGCCTACATTCTGCTCGAATCCCCCGTCTTCCTCTGCTGCATCTGACCCTGTCCCTGCACCCTCGACGTCTGTTCCGGCTGTGCTGGGTGGTGGGGTGGCTCCGGCGCTTCCTCCTGTGTCTGGCCTGGTGCCCCATGTGGTTGAGGATGCTGCGGTACTGCGGCGTGCGTCGGTTCGGCCGGCTTGTGTTGAGCGTGTGTCTGAGTCGGCCTCCGGGTCTGATGATGTGCGGCCCGTGCCTAAGCGTTCCCGGCGTTCATTGTCTGCATGGGCAGACGTTGGCGATTTCGACGCTTGTGTGTCTGCAGGCGACAGCGGGGTGGCTACGACTGCATTGCGTACTACGGTGGCGGTGGAGGTGCATTTGCCAGAGGATGCCTGTGCCGGTCCTTCGGCCTCCGCTTCCGATCTAGTGTCTGCGGTTCCTGCTTCGGGTGCATCGCCTGCCTCGGATGGCTCCGGTTCTTCGTGGGGGGTGGTGCCCCCTGCTACGGTCCGTGGTGAGCGGGGTGGCCTAGTGCTGCTGTTGAAAAAGACTGCTCGCTCTGGGGATTCTGTGACTCCTGCCTCGGTCCCCGGTTCATCGTCTACGGTTTCGCCGCCTCTTCCTCCTGCGGCCATCTCTTCAGTGTCTCCTGCGGTCTCGTACCCTGCCCCCGTGCGTCCGGCGACGCGGCCGTCTCGGCGGCCCTCGTACGCTTCATCGGTGTCATCTGCGCCGTCGGAGGGCGTGGCTTGTGCTCCCCGGCCTCGTTATGCAACTTGCGTCCTTGAACTTCGGGACTGGCCGTTTCCGCCTGATCTGGAGATTCCGGAGTTTATGCCTGGTCCGCGGCGGCTGGGGGTCGTCCCCCCACCGACACGGAGTATCTGATTTGGGAGGGCTATAAGAGAAAATATCCTTGTAAGTCGTTCCCTAATTGTATCTGTATCTTTCCTCCCGAGGCATTGGTTTTGCTT
>WNGS01063435.1:0-11046 GCA_020271785.1 Procambarus virginalis | reverse complement strand
CATGATACATAGTAAATATGTGCTGCATATGTTACACAAGTGTCATGCACGTAACACAGTGTCTTCGGACAGTACAGATGTTTTACTGCCATATATAGTGTACGTGTTCACTATACATGGATTAGCACGTAAAACAAATAAAATGTATTTGGAACTGTGCGAAAAAATGAATGAAAATATATTCGCGGCAACTCGCGCCCCCCCCCCGCCCCGCCCGCGCCCGTCACGGGCGCACGGGGAATGATGACTCACGCCCCAACTTACGGACCCCATAGCAGCCAAAGTAAGTACAATTTCGATTTTTTTTCTACATACCCATACTGAGGGAAGGGTTTCTGACACTTTAAAAAGAAAAATAATTTTTTCCAGAGAATTTATTTCCTGCGCACTGCGGGGGTGTCATATTTGGAGGCAACGCAGTAAGGGGTTAAGTATATTTATAATATATATTTAAATTTTAATTGCATAATTTCTTGTTCTAAGAGGGTGATTAATTTTAATTATTGCCTGTACAAACATGGGATTATACTGGTGGTCCCCCCTGAGAGTGTAGCATCGGTAAATGTCCCTAGACTACAAGATTTTGTTGCTGTACGGGTCACGAGCATTAATGAACGGTTTGTAACAGTGATTTTGGGGGCCTGTCCGTGAGATATTGTTCCCACATATATTTAACTTTTGCTATCTAACTTGCCTTCTTAGGTACCAGTGTGCTTAGAAATCTGTGTGGTTAAGAAATATGCAATATGCCAGGCCAGAGTCAGCCTGAGTAACAAGTAACCTACGTTTCACGATTTTTGGAGGTAAATCATCCAATAATTGTTTGTGCAGTGAGGCCATGCAAATTTTTAGTGTCGTGACAATTTAAAGTGAAGTGTAGTGCAGTGCCAGCCTGTTAATTATTTTTGTCAGCCAAGTGCCAAGTGTAAATTAACCATGGAGGATCAAGTGTTATTGCTGTTGGAAAACCCAGACTTTGAGGGAATTAAAAACCTAAAAAAGTCTGCCTAATAAATATGGCAAATAAGTTAGAATTAACAGCCAAAAATAACATGACTAAAGCACAAATTCTGAGAGTCATAGTGACACATTTGATAGAAAATGACTAGTTAGGAGAAGAATTTGTGGAGAAAGTAAAGGAGGAGACTAGTGAGCAAATTGCTTTAAGGCGTCTTGAGTTAGATGCACAAGTAACTTATGCTAAACTTGAGGCTCAAGAAAAGGAAAATTAATTTGCAAGGCAACAAAAAATATTAGAGCTTGAAGCCCAACAGAGGGAATGTGAAATTAGACGTTTAGAGATTGAGGCACAAATAGTAGAATTGTAGTGCAATTGCAGCTGGAAGCCTCAAAGAAACAACAGTTAGAAATTCAACAACAAATGGCAGAGGCTAACCACAGACTTGAAACACAGCGTTTGGCAGCTGGGCATGGTAATACGAGCAATGTTTCTAATAGTAGTGATAATAATCCCATAAGGATGAATAAATACATAGAGTTACCCAAGTTCAATGAGGAGGATGCCAAGGTTTTTTTCTCACATTTTTCTAAGATTGCAGTCAGTATGAACTGGCCAAGGGATCAATGGGTTGCAATCATGCAAAGTCAACTGAAAGGACGTAGTCAGGAGGTTTTTGCATCCTTGCCTGATGAGAATAGTTTTGACTATGAGTTTGTTAAGAAAAGCTTCTTAAATGCTTACCAATTAAATCCAGAAGCACACAGACACAAGTTTAGGAACCTAAAGAGGGTAAGTGATCAAACAATAGCAGATTTCACCCGTCTAAAAGTTAATTACTGCAACATATGGTTAAAATCACTTTCAATAACCGAGTATGATGCTCTTAAGAATCTTCTTATAACAGAAGAAGTGATGTCATGTCTCCCAGACAAATTGTCTACTTTTATGGCAGAACAGAAAAATATAACAGACATTCATGAGCTGTCTAAGCTCGCGGATGAGCATGAGTTGCTGACTAAGGCCCCGTTTAAGGCCCAATCACCTAAGTTTAACCGTAGAGTAAATTATAATGCTCACCGAACTCCTTATCAGTACAAATCCAATCCTAGTGCTCCAGTTACTCACATGAACTCTTCTCTTATTAAACCTAAAGTTGTTACTCCATTGCCAGGACAATCTAATCCTAGTAATGTTAATTCTAAACCTGCAGTTGGTTCCACAGGTGTGTCCACTGTCAGGCATTGTACACATTGGAAGAGAAGAGGACGTGTGATTGCTTCTTGCTATAGATTGCATCCTGAATTATGGACAACTGGTCTTATTATGAGTAGAGGATTGCAAACAAATAATTCTCCATGTACTACAGTCAATCCCCATTGGATGGCTGAATTTAAACCATACATTTCTACAGGTACATTATTGTGTAAAGATGGTAGTAGTATGACTGTTCAATTACTCCGTGATACTGGAGTTTCACAGTCTCTTATTGCCCAGAATATACTTGCTGATGTTGACACCCGAGATCTTGGTGAAGTTGTGCTTCTCCAAGGTATTGCAGGTAGTGTGCAACAGGTATCTTTAATGCAAATTAACCTTGATTCTAATTTTACTTCAGGATGGTGTAATGTTGATGTAAGTAAACAACTGCCCATTCCAGGGGTAGATATTATTCTTGGTAATGATTTTGGTAACCGAAAGGTTGAAGGGACCAAGTGCCCCATAATGTTAATTAATCCCAATAATGTACTAGATCAAGCAGAAGCAGATGATGGCATTATTTACCCTGCTTGTGTTGTAACTAAATCAATGAGAAAAACAGGTGAGAGTAATCATGTCTTCACTAAGGTAGCTGTTCTCGAGACCAGGACCCCTTCAGTAAAGGTGTGTGTGGTGTTTGTGTGTAGCTGAGGAAGTCTTGGTTGTAGGGTTGATATAAAGCCATTGCTTGGTTACTGACTTTAATACTTATAAACGATACATGACTAGCTGCTTCCAAGCTGGTGTCGTCCTGTATGCTCTATTGTTTACCTCCTGCTCGCGTCTGAGCCACAACACATACAAACGGATGTTACCGTTTTCTATGAACATGACATCCCTCCTTTTCTTCAAAAAGAATGAATACAGGATGTCTACCATGCTTGTAGCACAAAGCAAAGTTGTTGACACAAAGTAAGTTATTAACACATCAAGAGATATTGCATACATTTAACATTAATTAAGCACACAAAGAATTTAAACAACTTAATGTTTACCACAAAGGATTTCAATGTTAAAAATACAAATGCAATGTTAAACAAAAATGAAAGAGACTGTAATACAAAGTTACAAAATATTGAATGAGAGATATGCATTATTCAAACAATATTAAATTTAATTTAGCATAATAAGTACAAACTTTGCATTACATAAGAACACAATTAATCATCAAATTGCGTAGGGCATTTAACATGAGGTTTAGGACGAGAGTCCTTAAATACAAGAATATCCCTTGATGAATTGTTTATTGAGTTATAAGTCATTTTTTCTATCTCGTTTGCACGACTTTACAGTTCAGCATTTTCTACACTAGTTGGAATCACTTTGAAATAAGCCATATTACGTGATATACTATGATCTCTATTACTCGCTGTTACCATAGTTCCTTTTACACTAATCACTTTATATTGCTTTGTATCATATGGCATATCTAGCTTTCCCTCTTTTTTTTCTTTTTAACTAGAACAGTGTCTCCAACCTTTATGAAGTGTTCCTTTGCACGTTGATCATGAGCAATTTTCTTTTTGCCCTTGGCTAGTGCATCCTTCTGAGCGAGACGTTTATCCGTTACCTTGGCTGGCATGACAGGTAGTGCGATCCTCATAGGACGTCCAAATAAAAGTTCACCAGGCGACTTGCCCAGTGTTCCATGCGGTGTTGCACGGTAGTTCCTGAGAAAAGGATACATAGCTTGTTTCCAGGATCGTCCATTGGCATGAGCACAGCGTACCGCTTTCATGAGTGGTTGCATGAATCTCTCGACTTCTCCATTTGCTTGAGGATGTAGTGGCATCACACGGCGGTATTTTAATCCAATATGCTCAGCAAAGTTGACGAAGTCTTGTCCATTGAATGGCGGTCCATTGTCCGTCTTGACAACTTCAGGAATGCCAAAATTTGAAAAGATCTTGTCGAGCTTCGGGATGACAGCCTTTGCAGATGTGGAAGTGATGATTTCTACTTCTGGATAACGTGAGTGATCATCAATGACTACCATCAAGTACTCTCCAGTTGGTAGCGGTCCGCAGAAGTCCATCGATATTTCCGTCCATGGTGCAGCAGGTAGTGGGGAAGGTTGTAGAGGTGTTGGTCTTGAAGTATCCACTGCAGCTTGACAAGGGACACAGGCATCATGCATGTCCTTTGCTTGACGATCAATGCCAGGAAACGATACCTTTTCTCGTAGCAGCTGTTTGGTCCTTACAAGACCTTGGTGTCCTTGATGTGCAAGCTTCAGAGCACGCTGCTGGAGAACTGCTGGAATAACGATACGAGTACCTCGCAGCACGGTGTCGCGTTGTTGCGTAACACTTAATTCTGTCTGGATGCGTTCAAGTGCTTTGAATGCATCTTGGTCAACTCCTGAGGGTGGGATGCGTGGAAACTTTCTTATTCAATGCATCCACTGTTGCTTGCAGAGTTGGGTCCTCTAGGGTTGCAGTACAGATTTCATCAAGAGTGAGAGCCTTGGGGACTGCATCACAGGTTACAGAGTGTACATATTCCTCGGCAACTTGAATTACATCTGGGTTGATGTGCATATGAACTTTGCTATCAGTAGAACAATCAATGGGTTCAAATCGATCAAAAAATTCAGCAACAATAGCATCAACATTGTTTGCAGATTCCACTGCTACAGCATTAGAAAGCTGAAGTAGCCCAATTTGGTGGAAGTCTTGTAACTGAGTAGACTCCTTTGCATTCCTAACAACATGGAATGTAGTAATGAACATTGCCACTTTGACTTAATCTCTGCAGTGAAAGTTCCAATCACTGGCAAGGCTATCTTTGAAGCATAGGCAGTGGCTTTACCATTGTAGTTTTCAAGCTTTGGGACTGTTTTTTAAACGTATCATAGTGGCACTCAGCAATGGTGTCAATGTTTGATCCAGTGTCAATGAGAACTTTGAGACAAATACCAGCAATGTATACTATAGTCTCTGGGTTGTTTGGAAGATCATTCCATTCTGTGATTGCTTGTACTCCATAAATGTAATCACATTCACTGTCATCTGAGACTGGTTGTAATGACATGTTGACTTTTATATTATTAACATTTTGGATATGAGGTGCAAGATTGTGTTTGCCACCTCGACACCTATGACCTGATCCTCGTACAGTGCTTTTATTCACTGATTGTGGTTTCTTTAGTGCGGAACGACACATAGCACCAAAATGACCTAGTTTTCCACACTCATAGCACTTCTTACCTTGAGCAGGACAAACATTACCTTGGTGTGGGTAGTCTCCTCCACAATTGTAACAATTATTGTTGACAACCTCTGATGTGAGTCGTTGTGACTGCTTGAGTCTTGTTCCATGACTCCAGTTGTGATGTGGTTCTCGGCTCAATTTACTGTTAGGTTTGGCATGATATCTTCTATGATCACGGTGTCCTCCCTGAACCTTAAGTACTTCATCACTGTTAGTAACAGTGGCAGAACCGTTGTTGGCACTGCACTCCATGACACGGCATCACGTGCAGCATCTTCCATTCAACGAGCATCATGTGCAGCATCTTCCATTCAATGAGCAATATCCAGTATCTTGGTAAGAGAACTTTCATCATCAACAAGTTCTAGAGCTCTTCGACGGAGATGTGTAGATGTGCATGTTTCAATTATTTGCTGTTTGATTTCTTTGTCAACATCAGTAAACTCACAATGGGCTGCTAAACCCTGCAGACGTGTGTGGTATTGATCCACAGTTTCATTAGAGAGTTGGTTCGCTCTCCTGAAATGCGTAATTTCCATAGCAGTATTTTGTCTTGGTTTGAAGTGCTCAGTTAATTTGGCTTTGGCAATGTCATAATCTTTGGCACCACCAGTGTCTTTCAGTGTGTCAAAGATGTCACAAACTCCATCACCTACATAATGAAGTAGAAAGGCACGCTTTCTTTCAGCACTTTTGATGTCAGAAACTATCAACAAATTTTCAAACCTTTTAAGCCATTTGATTCACCTCTGTGACAGGTGTGTCTAGTCACAGTCAGGATCAAACGCAGGAAACTGAGGTATATTTGCCATTTTACTGAATAAATGTAAACTTATCACTTAAATGTTCCTCAGAATACTAAACACTTACTACACTGTATATGTTAGTTAAGAATTCACTATAATTACTTTAATTTTGAAAAGCACACAAGCATATTAATGCAAAAGTTCACAGTAGTGCACACTACAGCAGCTACTGATGTCTTACCTAGCCCTTGTGTACATGTGTTGTTCCTACTCACAGCAGCACATCAGTTGTTAGCAGTTGTCGTTGTTTGAAGAGTTTTCAGCACCGTCAACACAGCAGCCAGTTCACAGCATGAAGAATTGTGTAGCACAGAGCGTCGTTTCATATACAAAACATTGGATTTTGTACACAACATCAAAGCGTCGTTTCGTACACAGCATCGGCAGATTCCACAGTACACAGCTTCAGTCAGCACATAGCTTGGGTAGCACATAGCATTGGTTAGCGTACACGTTCGGTTAGCACACAGCAATGGTTAGCACACAGCATCGGGTATGGTGCTCACAGACAGCACGACTTCCCTTCCTCCTCCAGGGCGAGACCGCATGTTCTTCCTTGTGTTTTAAGCTGAACAAATACCTGCGTTCACAGTTCATCCTCGTCGCCAGTGTGGAGTTTGTGTGTTCCTGAGGAAGTCTTGGTTGTAGGGCTGATATAAAGCCATTGCTTGGTTACTGACTTCAATACTTATAAACGATACATGACTAGCTGCTTCCAAGCTGGTGTCGTCCTGTATGCTCTATTGTTTGCCTCCTGCTCGCGTCTGAGCCACAACACATACAAACGGATGGTACCGTTTTCTATGAACATGACAGAGTGGGAGGTGGATCTTGAAGATTCTTTTATGACTCGACTGGATGATGAGAGTGAGGCAGTAGTAGAAGCCCTGCAGAACCTAAACCACAAGGAAAGTGAAGGTGAGGAGGCTGAACTATCTGTTCCTTGCCAGCTTGTCTTCCCTAAACCAGTTGTCGAGAGTGAGACCGAAGTAGCTATGGCTCCATTTTATTCTGATCAATCAGGAAAAGAGATCAAGCTACTAGGTTCTTGCCTGCTCGCTACTGAGTCTGAGTCATTGCCCTTAAGTGTTATACAGACTACTGATCCTAGTTTACTTGAGTGTATTTCTGAGGCACCTGATAACGTTGATGCATTAGAGGAAGGGACGGTTTCTTTTTCAAGGATCGATTTCTGATGAGAAGGTGGAGACCAAAAGGAACTCCCTCATCAGATTATTGCGAGACCAGAACCCAACTAGTTGTCCCCAATGTTTATCGTAAGCAGGTCCTGCAGGCTACACATGGTGACCCCATGGTAGGTCACCAAGGTATCACAAATATGTACATAAAATATGTAAATATTTTTACTGGCCCAAGCTAAAGAGAATGTGGCGAGGTATTGTCATAACTGTGTAACCTGTCAAATTGTTGGAAAACCAAACCAATCTTTGCCTAGAGCACCATTGCAACCTATTGTAGTTCCTGATGAACCATTTTCTCATGTTGTAATAGATTGTGTAGGTCCTTTACCTAAGACTAAGTCAGGTAACATTTTTATGTTTACTCTTATGTGTATGTCGACGAGATTTCCTGATGCATATGCCTTAAGAAATACCAAGACTCATAATCTCATCAAGTGTCTTGAACGATTTTTCTCCTTGTTCGGAATGCCTAGAGTTATCCAGAGTGACAATGGGGAAAATTTTTGTTCTAAAGTTTTCAAAACTTTCTGCAAATCCAAAGGGATTCAGCACACATTTTCCAGTCCTTATCATCCACAAAGCCATGGTGGGCTTGAACGTTTTCACCAGACATTGAAACAGATATTAAAGACGACAGGAAAAACTTATCCACGTAATTGGGATGAGAATCTCCCTTTTGTGCTGTTTGCTGCCAGAGAAGGGTTACAAGCGTCATTAGAGTGTTCACCTTTTGAGCTCGTATTTGGTCACCAAGTGAGATGTCCGTTAAAAATGCTCCAAGAAAAGTTGATGGGAGATATCTCTGTTCATCAGAGTGGTTGGTACTTGAGTGAGGTCAAGGATAAGTTGTGTCAGGCTCGAGAGTTGGCGAAGAAACATCTGGAACAGACTCAACAAGCCATGAAACAAAGATATGACAAAAAGTTCAGGGCTAAGCTCAGGTCGTTTGGTGTCGGAGATTTGGTGATGGTGTTGAAACCTCGTTTGGGGACTTCCATGTCCCATAAGTTTGACGGACCCTACCAAGTGGTACAGAAGGTGGAAGACCTAACTTACAAAATATTTAACCCTACTCTTTCAGAACATAAAATGAATGTGCATATTAACAGGTTAAAAGCTTATGTTGGACCAAAAGTGGTAGCTTGTTTTATTAGGGAAGAGTTACCATCTGTGGGAAATTGTAGTGAAGAAAATGATGTTAATATTCAACTTCTCAGTTCCAGTTCCAATGGCAGGGAGATGCTATATCATTTACAGGAGGAGCAACGTGATGAGTTCCAGGTTCTGCTGGACAACCATACATCTCTGTTTGGGGAGGTTCCCACACAGACCCACCTCATCACACACGACATTCAGCTCCTGGACAGCACTCCAATTAGACAACATCCTTACCGAGTGAACCCAGAAAAGAGGAAACTTATTCAACAAGAAGTGGACTATCTGCTCCAGCATAATTTCATTCGGCCAAGTCAAAGTACTTGGAGCTCTCCGTGCTTGTTAGTGCCAAAACCAGGGGAATCTGGAGGTTGTGTGTAGATTATCGGAAACTGAACAAGAGCACTACTGTTGATGTATTTCCATTACCCTTGTTGGAGGAGTGTATTGAATCAATAGGACATGCTAATTATGTAAGTAAACTTGATTTATCTAAGGGATATTATCAGATTGCCTTAACTGATTATGCTAGGGAAGTCACTGCTTTTGTTACACCTGATGGTGCATATGAATTCAATGTCATGCCATTCGGTTTGAGGAATGCACCTGCCACTTTTCAAAGACTCATGAATTTCTTACTCAAGGATGTGCCAGATTGTAGGGCCTACCTTGACGACATTGTTTTATACAGTAAGAATTGGGCAGATCATCTTTCAGGCCTTAAGCAATTGTTTACGGTGTTGAAAGACGCCAATTTAACAGTGAATATGAATAAGTGTAGTTGGGCAAGAGGGACTATAACCTATCTTGGGCATGAAGTAGGACAAGGTAAGATAATTCCTTTACAAGATAAGATACAAGCCATTGTGGACTACCCAGTGTTAACCAGTAAGAAGGGAGTCCAAAGATTTATCGGTATGTGTGCTTACTATAGGCGGTACTGTAGAAATTTTTCGACAGTTGCTGCCCCATTGACAAATTTGTTGCGAAAGCAAGTAAAGTTTAAGTGGACTTAAGATTGCCAGAATTCATTTCAGAACTTAAAGGGCATATTGTCAACGTCACCTGTTCTTGCTAGTCCCCAAATTGACAAACCTTATATTTTACATATTGATGGTTCAGATGTTGGAATAGGTGCTGTGCTTATACAAGTTGCTCTAGATAATATTGAGCATCTTGTATATTATTACTCTAGAAAATTAAATTCAGCCCAGAAGAACTATTCAGTGATAGAAAAGGAGGCATTGGGTCTCATATTGTCAATCAAGAAAATTGAAATTTACCTTTCAGGTAATAAAGTGCTTGTGTTTACTGACCACAATCCCCTTGTATTCATTAATATGATGAAAATCAAGAACCAACGAATTCTGCGCTGGTCATTGTTTCTACAAGAATTTAATGTGGAGATTAAACATATTCCGGGCAGGCAGAATGCTATTGCTGATGCTTTGTCCAGAAGTTTTGTATATGATGTACCATGAGTGAAATAATCTTTTACTTAACATTTTTACTTCAGAAAAAATGCCATTGATCTTCAATCCATTGAATTTTTTTCCTTGGAGGTGGAAGTGTTACGTACCCTATGGATACGTATGTAAAAATAAAAATAAGTACTATTTCCGTGCATCATTACTTGTATGTGCATATATATTATATCATTAATTGTATGTATATTATATTATTACTTGTATGCTTATATCAGTACTTGTATGATCTTGTATGCTTATATCAGTACTTGTTTGATCTTGTATGCTTATATCATACTTGTATGCTGTATGTATATCATTATTGTATGTGCTGATATTTTATATTGTGTGGTGATCGGGGGCAGACCGAACCGTGGGAAACCGTTATTATATTTTTTTGGTGTGTGTCAGCTTCCCGTGAGAAAGTTATAGTTTTGTGCTGATCACTTGTTGGCAAGACTGTGGGGAAACCGTTATTATTGTCCACCAAGACGGCAATAGTTGTGGGATATTATTTCCTGTCATGTTGACAGTTGACAACATTATTTTATTTTATAAATATGTGTCTATTATATTAGTAACTACATTATTCTGTTTATACTGTAACACTGATCATTCCTTAAATTAGTTAAGTAATTCCCATTATATGGCTCTATGTAAGTAAGATTTATATTAAGTAAAAACTTTCACTTAAACGTTGTGCAGAAGCGACATCGGCTCCTGCCGTGAAAACATTATTCAGTAACTGTTTGGACACTGGAGGGATCACATCTAGGAGTAAAGTCTGTACCAATTATATTATTCTGTCTGTTGTAATATGTTAGTCTGTGGAGACATAATTTTATTTTGATTACATGTGATTTCCCATTTGTTGATTTACCTATAATATTGATAATTAACTTAAGTATATTTATAAAATATATTTAATTTTAATTGTGTAATTTCTTAGTCCTAAGAGGGTGATTAATTTTAATTATTGTCTGTAC
>WNGS01063429.1:0-11836 GCA_020271785.1 Procambarus virginalis | reverse complement strand
TGCACGGGGCACTGGTGCACGGGGCACTGGTGCACGGGGCACTGGTGCACGGGCACTGGAACACGGGGCACAGGAACACGGGACACTGGAACACGGGGCACTGGTGCACGGGGCACTGGTGCACGGGGCACTGGTGCACGGGACACTGGAACACGGGACACTGGAACACGGGGCACTGGAGCACGGGACACTGGAACACGGGGCACGGAGCACGGGACACTGGAACACGGGACACTGGACACGGGGCACTGGAACACGGGGCACTGGTGCACGGGGCACTGGAACACGGGGCACTGGCAACTGGGCACTGGTGCACGGGGCACTGGTGCACGGGACATTGGAACACGGGCACTGGTGCACGGGGCACTGGAACACGGGCACTGGTGCACGGGACACTGGAACACGGGGCACTGGTGCACGGGGCACTGGAACACGGGGCACTGGTGCACGGGGCACTGGAACACGGGGCACTGGAACACGGGACACTGGTGCACGGGCACTGGAGCACGGGGCACTGGAACACGGGGCACTGGAACACGGGGCACTGGAGCACGGGACATTGGAGCACGGGACACTGGAACACGGGGCACTGGAGCACGGGACACTGGTGCACGGGGCACTGGTGCACGGGCACTGGAACACGGGGCACTGGAACATGGGGCACTGGTGCACGGGACACTGGTGCACGGGGCACTGGTGCACGGGACACTGGAACACGGGGCACTGGTGCACGGGGCACTGGTGCACGGGGCACTGGAACACGGGGCACTGGAACACGGGACACTGGTGCACGGGGCACTGGTGCACGGGACACTGGAACACGGGGCACTGGTGCACGGGACACTGGAACGCGGGGCACTGGAGCACGGGGCACTGGAACACGGGGCACTGGAACGCAGACACTGGAACACGGGGCACTGGAACACGGGGCACTGGAACACGGGGCACTGGAACACGGGGCACTGGAACACGGGGCACTGGAACACGGGACACTGGTACACAGAACACTGGAACACAGAACACTGGAACACGGGGCACTGGTACACAGAACACTGGAACACGGGACACTGGAACACGGGACACTGGAACACGGGACACTGGTACACAGAACACGGGAACACAGAACACTGGAACACGGGGCACTGGTACACAGAACACTGGAACACGGGACACTGGAACACGGGGCACTGGAACACGGGACACTGGAACACGGGACACTGGTGCACGGGACACTGGTGCACGGGGCACTGGTGCACGGGGCACTGGTGCACGGGGCACTGGTGCACGGGGCACTGGTGCACGGGGCACTGGAACACGGGACACTGGAACACGAGGCACTGGTGCACGGGGCACTGGTGCACGGGGCACTGGTGCACGGGACACTGGTGCACGGGGCACTGGAACACGGGACACGAACACGGGGCACTGGTGCACGGGGCACTGGTGCACGGGGCACTGGTGCACGGGGCACTGGAACACGGGGCACAGGAACACGGGACACTGGAACACGGGGCACTGGTGCACGGGCACTGGTGCACGGGACACTGGAACACGGGACACTGGAACACGGGGCACTGGAGCACGGGACACTGGAACACGGGGCACTGGAGCACGGGACACTGGAACACGGGACACTGGAACACGGGGCACTGGAACACGGGGCACTGGTGCACGGGGCACTGGAACACGGGGCACTGGAACACTGGGCACTGGTGCACGGGGCACTGGTGCACGGGACACTGGAACACGGGGCACTGGTGCACGGGGCACTGGAACACGGGGCACTGGTGCACGGGACACTGGAACACGGGGCACTGGTGCACGGGGCACTGGAACACGGGGCACTGGTGCACGGGGCACTGGAACACGGGGCACTGGAACACGGGACACTGGTGCACGGGGCACTGGAACACGGGGCACTGGAACACTGGGCACTGGTGCACGGGGCACTGGTGCACGGGACACTGGAACACGGGGCACTGGTGCACGGGGCACTGGAACACGGGGCACTGGTGCACGGGGCACTGGTGCACGGGGCACTGGAACACGGGACACTGGTGCACGGGGCACTTGTGCACGGGGCACTGGTGCACGGGGCACTGGTGCACGGGGCACTGGAACACGGGGCACTGGAACACGGGGCACTGGAACACGGGGCACTGGAACACGGGACACTGGAACACGGGACACTGGTGCACGGGACACTGGTGCACGGGGCACTGGTGCACGGGGCACTGGTGCACGGGGCACTGGTGCACGGGGCACTGGTGCACGGGGCACTGGTGCACGGGGCACTGGAACACGGGACACTGGAACACGGGGCACTGGTGCACGGGGCACTGGTGCACGGGGCACTGGTGCACGGGGCACTGGTGCACGGGACACTGGTGCACGGGGCACTGGAACACGGGACACTGGAACACGGGGCACTGGTGCACGGGGCACTGGTGCACGGGGCACTGGTGCACGGGCACTGGAACACGGGGCACAGGAACACAAGACACTGGAACACGGGGCACTGGTGCACGGGGCACTGGTGCACGGGGCACTGGTGCACGGGACACTGGAACACGGGACACTGGAACACGGGGCACTGGAGCACGGGACACTGGAACACGGGGCACTGGAGCACGGGACACTGGAACACGGGACACTGGAACACGGGGCACTGGAACACGGGGCAGTGGTGCACGGGGCACTGGTGCACGGGACACTGGAACACGGGGCACTGGTGCACGGGGCACTGGAACACAGGGCACTGGTGCACGGACACTGGAACACGGGGCACTGGTGCACGGGGCACTGGAACACGGGGCACTGGTGCACGGGGCACTGGAACACGGGGCACTGGAACACGGGACACTGGTGCACGGGGCACTGGAACACGGGGCACTGGAACACTGGGCACTGGTGCACGGGGCACTGGTGCACGGGACACTGGAACACGGGGCACTGGTGCACGGGGCACTGGAACACGGGGCACTGGTGCACGGGGCACTGGTGCACGGGACACTGGTGCACGGGACACTGGTGCACGGGGCACTGGTGCACGGGGCACTGGAACACGGGACACTGGTGCACGGGACACTGGTGCACGGGGCACTGGTGCACGGGGCACTGGAACACGGGACACTGGTGCACGGGACACTGGTGCACGGCGCACTGGAACACGGGACACTGGAACACGGGGCACTGGTGCACGGGGCACTGGTGCACGGGGCACTGGTGCACGGGACACTGGAACACGGGACACTGGTGCACGGGGCACTGGTGCACGGGGCACTGGTGCACGGGGCACTAGTGCACGGGGCACTGGAACATGGGACACTGGTGCACGGGACACTGGTGCACGGGGCACTGGAACACGGGACACTGTTGCACGGACACTGGTGCACGGGGCACTGGTGCACGGGTCACTGGAACACGGGACACTGGTGCACGGGGCACTGGTGCACGGGGCACTGGTGCACGGGGCACTGGTGCACGGGGTACTGGAACACGGGGCACTGTACACGGGCACTGGAACACGGGACACTGGTGCACGGGGCACTGGTGCACGGGGCACTGGAACACGGGACACTGGTGCACGGGGCACTGGAACACGGGACACTGGTGCACGGGGCACTGGTGCACGGGGCACTGGAACACGGGGCACTGGTGCACGGGCACTGGTGCACGGGCACTGGTGCACAGGGCACTGGAATACGGGGCACTGGAACACGGGACACTGGTGCACGGGGCACTGGAACACGGGACACTGGTGCACGGGGCTCTGGAACACGGGGCACTGGAGCACGGGGCACTGGAACACGGGGCACTGGAACACGGGGCACTGGTGCACGGGACACTGGAACACGGGGCACTGGAACACGGGGCACTGGAACACGGGGCACTGGTGCACGGGGCACTGGAACACGGGGCACTGGTACACGGGACACTGGTGCACGGGACACTGGAACACGGGGCACTGGAACACGGGGCACTGGTGCACGGGACACTGGAACACGGGGCACTGGAACACGGGGCACTGGAACACGGGGCACTGGTGCACGGGACACTGGAACACGGGGCACTGGAACACGGGGCACTGGAACACGGGGCACTGGTGTACGGGGCACTGGAACACGGGGCACTGGAACACGGGGCACTGGAACACGGGGCACTGGAACACGGGGCACTGGGTACGGGACACTGGTGCACGGGACACTGGAACACGGGGCAGTGGAACACGGGGCAGTGGAACACGGGGCACTGGAACACGGGGCACTGGTGCACGGGCACTGGAACACGGGGCACTGGTACACGGGACACTGGTGCACGGGACACTGGTGCACGGGGCACTGGTGCACGGGGCACTGGTGCACGGGGCACTGGAACACGGGGCACTGGTGCACGGGGCACTGGAACACGGGACACTGGAACACGGGGCACTGGAACACGGGGCACTGGAGCACGGGGCACTGGAGCACGGGGCACTGGAGCACGGGGCACTGGAGCACGGGGCACTGGAACACGGGACACGAACACGGGGCACTGGAACACGGGGCACTGGAGCATGGGGCACTGGAATACGGGGCACTGGAACACGGAGCACTGGAACACGGGGCACTGGAACACGGGGCACTGGAACACGGGGCACTGGAGCACGGGGCACTGGAACACGGGGCACTGGAACACGGGGCACTGGAGCACGGGGCACTGGAACACGGGGCATTGGAACACGGGACACTAGAACACAGAACACTGGAACACAGAACACGGAACACAGAACACGGAACACTGTAACACAGAACACAGGAACACGGAACACTGTAACACAGAAACACTGGAACACAGAACATGGAACACTGTAACACAGAACACTGGAACATGGAACACAGAATACTGGAACACAGAACACACAACACAGGAACACGGAACACTGGAACACACAACACAGGAACACAGAACACGGAACACTGTAACAAAGAACACTGTAACACAGAACACTGGAACACGGAACACAGAACACTGGAACACAGAACACGGAACACTGTAACACAGAACACTGGAAACACTGGAACACAGAACACTGGAACACGGAACATAGAACACTGGAACACAGAACACGGAACACAGTAACACTGGAACACAGAACACTGTAACACAGAACACTGGAACACGGAACACAGAATACTGGAACACAGAAACACGGAACACGGAACACAGAACACTGGAACAAAGAACACGGAACACAGAACACTGGAACACAGAACACGGGAACACAGAACACGGAACAAGAGCCAAAGCTCAACCCCCGCAAGCACAAATAGGTGAGTACAGAACACTGGAACAGAACACAGGAACACGGAACAGAGAACACTGAACACAGTAACACTGGAAACACAGAACACTGTAACAGAGAACACTGGAACACAGAACACTGGAACACAGAACACTGTAACAGAGAACACTGGAACACAGAACACGGAACACTGGAACACAGAACACGGAAACACTGGAACACATAACACGGAACACAGAACACTGGAACACAGAATACTGAACACAGAACACTGTAACAGAGAACACTGGAACACAGAACACTGGAACACAGAACACTGTTAACAGAGAACACTGGAACACAGAACACGGAACACTGGGACACAGAACACGGACACTGGAACACAGAACACTGGACACTGGAACACAGAACACGGAACACTGGAACACAGAACACGGAAACACTGGAACACATAACACGGAACACAGAACAATGGAACACAGTACACGGGAACACAGAACACGGAACACAGAACACTGGAACACAGAACACTGGAACAC
The DNA here is from genome assembly GCA_020271785.1 of Procambarus virginalis. Taxonomy (NCBI): domain Eukaryota; kingdom Metazoa; phylum Arthropoda; class Malacostraca; order Decapoda; family Cambaridae; genus Procambarus; species Procambarus virginalis. Next base: position 6,013 of record WNGS01063429.1, on the reverse strand, counting down.
AGAACACAGGAACACGGAACCACAGAACACGGAACACGAACACGGAACACAGAACACGGAGACACAGGAACACAGAAACACGAACACTGGAACACAGAAGGAGTCCAAAACCGTCAGTAATTTCAATGAGTTATATGGCAAAGAGTGCTGGGAAGACAGGACACCATGAGTGTAGCTCTCATCCTGTAACTACACTTATGTAATTACCACACACACACACAACCGTCAGTAATTTCTAAGAGTTGTATGACAAGGAGTGCTGGGAGACAGGACACCATGAGCGTAGCTCTCATCCTGTAACTACACTATGTAATTACTTAGGGAATTATGCACACATACCCACCCACCCTTGGAAAGAGTGATCATGTCCTGTTGGAAATTAAATATGATTTAGAAGGTAATGGGGGACATTGAAACAGTTGATAAACTCCATATCAAGAGTGGACACTATGGGGAATTTAAAAAATTCTTTAACGAGTTTAATTGGACAGACTTGTTGCAAGGCAAGGAAGTTAATGAGACGTATGCCAAAATTTGCAAAATATACAGTGAAGGCACACAAACATTCAAACAAAATGGAGATGCAGGACCAGAAAACAGGATTGGTTCAACAGAAATTGTGAGAGGGCCATAGAGAAAAAACATGAAAATACTGTAGGTTCAATATAGGAAGAGGCCGAACCCGCAAACATACCAACACTACAAGCAAGGGAGAAACATTTACACAGCAGTGAGGAGAGCAGCAGAAAGGAACTTTAAGAAAGGTATTGCAAATAAATGTAAACAGATCCAGGCCTTTTATATAAATTCATTAAAAGCAAGCTGCATGTAAAGGATAAAATCCAGATATATATACAGGGAACTGGACTACTGAGAATGAAAAAGAAATGTGTGAAATGCTAAATGAACAGTTCCAAAGTGTGTTTAGACAAAATGAGAATTTCAGAGAGCTGAACCCAATGCCAATTCCTGAGCACACCATAGAATACATAGAGGTTGTTTCAATCGACTTGAGAATGGTCCAGGACGGACTGAAACGTCGTCGTCCCTTCACCTTCTAGTGTGTGATCTGGTCAACATACATAGAAGTTTCCTAAGATGAAGTTGAAAAATTACTCAAGGGGCTAAAAAGAAATAAAGCAATTAGACCTGATAGTTTTACCTTGAGTGTTGCGAGAATGTTTAAATAAGCTGAGAATTCTACTCCAAATAATGCTCCAGACATCCTTGTGCACATGAATCGTATCAATACAGTATATGGAAAAAGGCAGACATAGTACAAATCTATAAAAATGGTAGTCAAGAGGAACCTTTAAATTCTAGACCCATATCATTAACAAGCGTGGTAGTCAAAACACTAGGAACAATAGTTAAAGCCAAATGGGTTGAACACCTAGAGAGTAATGACATAATAACGGATAGACAGTATGTCTTACGAACAGGAAGATCCTGTGTAACAAATCTACTTATTTTCTATGAGAGAGCCACAGAGATACTACAGAAAAAAAGTGGTTGGTTGACTGTGTCTATCTGGACCTAAAAAAAAAGGCTTTTGACAGAGTCCTACACAAGAAGTTGTTCTGGAAACTGGAAAATGCTTGAGGAGTGACTGGGTGACTTCTGACATGGATGAAAATATTCTAACTGACAAACAGATGAGAGGAGCAATCGGAGACAATATTTCTGACTGGAGGAGTGTTACTAGCGGAGTACCACAGGGTTCAGTTCTTGCACCAGTAATGTTCTTCGTCTACGTAAATGATCTACTTAGGGAACCGGCGGCTGAGCGGACAAAACACTGGACGCGTGATCCTGTGGTCCCGGGTTCGATCCCGGGTGCCGGCGAGAAACAATGGACAGAGTTTCTTTCACCCTGATGCCCCAGTTACCTAGCAGTAAATAGGTACCTGGGAATTAGTCAGCTATCATGGGCTGCTTCCTAGGGGTGGAGGCCTGGTCGAGGACCGGACTGCGGGGACACTAAAGCTGAAATCATCTCAAGATAACTCAAGATCTTCCAGAAGGAATACAGAATTATTTGAACATGTTTGTGGTTGATGCTAAGATACTGGGAAATATAGGAGGCACAGACTATTGTATTGCCCTTCAAATTGATCTAAATAAAATAAGTGCTTGGAGTGTAAAGTGGCAAATGGAATTCAGTGTGAATAAATGTCATCTTTTGTAATGTGGAATTGGAGAAAATAGACCACACACAACTTACAAATTATGTGGAGAAGTCTACTTACAGAACTTTAATAAAGAACGACACCTAAGGGTGGTTTTGGATAGTAAGCTGTCGCCAGAGGAACACATAAAGAACATTGTGAAAGGAGCGTATGCGTTGCTTTCCAACTTCAGACTTGCTTTTAATTATATGGATGGTGAAAAACTAAAGAAACTGTTCATGACTTTTGTGAGACCAAAATGGAATATACAGCAGTTGTATGGTGCCCAAATCTCGGGAAGCACTTAAATAAACTGGATAAGGTGCAAAGGCACACTACAAAATGGCTTCCGAAACGGAAAAACAAGAGTTACGTGGAGAGACTAAAGACGTTAAACATGCCAAAACTAGAATACAGAAGAAAAAGAGGTGATATGATCACCACTTACAAAATACTAACACAGATCGACCAAATTGATAAAGAGGAATTCCTGAAACCAGCAACATCAAGCGAACAAGAGGACACAGATTCAAGCTAAGGAAACAAAGGTGCCAAAAAAATATTAGAAACTTCTCTTCTGCAAACAGAGTGGTAGACTGTTGGAACAAGCTAAGTGAGAAGGTGGTGGAGGCCAAAACAGTCAGTAGTTCCCAAACATTATATGACAAAGAGTACTGGGAAGACAGGACACCACGAGTGTAGCTCTCATAACCTCATCCTGTAACTACACTTAGGTAATTGCACTTAGGTAATTACAATTAGGTAATTACACACATAAGAAGCAGACATTAAACAAGCAATTAGGAAAGAATTGGTTATCAACAATAAATTAGTATAAAACACTGCAGATAGAAGTCAGTCCATAATAATTTGTTGGTGTTTAGAAAAGGAAACATCATCTAGGATGGACAGAGCAGCAGAAGAGATGAAAATCATTGAGAAAATAGTAGGTTTAGGAGACAGCCTAAAATCAAAGGAAAATGTTAGTGATTTTAGGATGATAGGAAAATGTGTGAAAGACAAAAATGTACAGTATGTCGAGTCACCCATTGGGGTCTGACAGCTGAGTGGACAGCGCTTCAGATTCGCAGTCCTGAGGTTCTGGATTCGGTCCCCGGTGGAGGCAGAAGCAAATGGGCTAAGTTTCTTTCACCCTGATGCCCCTGTTACCTTGCAGTAAATATGTACCTGTGATTTAGACAGCTGCTACGGGCTGCTTCCTGGGGGGGGGGGTAACAAAAAGGAGGCCTGGTCGAGGACCGGGGCGCGGGGACGCTAAGCCCCGAAATCATCTCAAGATAATCTCAAGATAACCCTTAAATACTGTTAAGGGGTAACATTTAATGGAGTGAAACAAATGACGGAAGTGCTTAGAAATGCCAGGAAATTGCAGTGACAAAGCTAGCAAACTTTGGTCATTAAGACAAGCCCTCTTAAAGGAAGACACGGAAAATCTAAACTTAAACCATGATGAAGCGAAATGTCTAAATGGGAATAGAAATGAAGAAAAAATATATTTTTCTATAAAGTGATAAGGACTTGAAAGCCAGTGAAATGGTACATAAAAAAACAACAAAATCATTAGAGGAAGGTGGAGTATAAAGGATAAAGGGAGAGGAAACATGCTCCTGAAAATTGTATGTACACGTACTGTATATAGATGGAGTAAGATAAAAAATACTGGAGCTAAAGGATATAATTCAGCTTAAGGTCCCAGATGTTGTTGCACTAACAGAGACGAAACTTGAAGAAAATATTTTTCATGAGGTCGTATTCCCAAAGAGCTACTCAGTTTGGAGACGTGACAGGAAAACTAGGAAGGGTGGAAGTGTGGCTGTGCTGGTGAAAGAACTCTTGAAGGTAAGAGAGTTAATAATCGACAAACCTCGGGAAATTGACATAATGGCATTGCAGGTTTGGAATCAAGATGATAAAACTGATAATCATAAATCCCTACAGCCCACCAGCAAGCAACACATGAACAAAGGAGGAACTAGATGACAAATGAGAGGGCCTCATTATGTCATAAGAGAGATTATAGTAAGAGCAGATGAAGATAAATCACAATTGTTGGTTCTTGGAAACTTCAACCTGAAAGCAACAAACTGGGAGGCCTATGAAGCAGGAACGGAGGACGTTTGTACAGGCAGATTTTTAAATGTCATTCTGGAGACAATCATGTATCAACACGTCAAGCAGACCACAAGAATGAGGGAAGGGGATGTTCCATCAATATTGGATTTAATATTCACCAGGAAAGAAGAGGAGATATTTGACATCCAGTACCTTCCTCCCTTGGGAAAGAGTGGTCATGTCCTGTTGAAAAATAAATATGCTTGTGATATAATCTAGAAGAGTGGAGACATTGAAACAGTTGATAAACTCGATTTCAAGAGAGGACACTTTGGGGAAATTAGCAAATTCTTTAATGAATTTGGAAAGATTTGTTGCTAGGCACAAAAGTAAATGAGATATATTGCCAAATTCTGTGAAATATATGATGAAGGCAACAAAAATTCATACCAAAACAGAGATGTCAAACCAGAAAACATGATTGGTTCAGCAGAAATTGTGAGCAAGCCAGAGAGGAAAAGACAAGATAATGTAAATTGTCATCTAAATTCCGTGGAAATAAAATTCCATTCACCTGGGCTCTAGGAGACTCAAACCACAGACCCCCATGGATCTTTTTAAGACTACTGTACTCATAACTGAGTGGATAGAGCTTCTGCCTCACACGCATGGGGTCTGTGGTTCGTGTTTTCTAAAACCCAGGTGAATAGACAAGAAAATGGGTACAATATAGGAGAGGCCTAACCCTCAATAGATACCAGCACTACAAGCAAGCCAGAAACAAATACACAGCAGCGAAGAGAGAGGCTGAAAGAATTTTGAGAAGGGGGTAGCGGACAAATGTAAAACAGATCTAGGCCTTTTCTATAATTTATTAAAAGCATGCTGCATGTAAAGGATAAAATCCAGAGATTGCAAATGGGGAAAGGTTTACTGAGAATGAAAAAGAAATGTGTGAAATACTAAATGAACAGTAACAATATGTGTTTGTACAAAATGAGAATTTCAGAGATCTGGACCCAATGCCAATTCCAGAGAACACCATTGAATACATAGGTGTACTGTATCTCAAGATGGAGTGGAGAAATTACTCAAGGGGCTAGGAAGAAAATAAAGACTGTATCTGACTGAAGGACCAGATGGAATTTTACTTTGGTTACTGTGAGAATGTGCAACTGAGCTGAGCATTCCACTCCAATTGATATTCCTGACATCATTATGCAAATTAACCTTAACAGATACTGTATATGGAAAAAGGAAAACACAGTTCCAGTTGATAAAAATGGTAACAGAGAAGACCCTCTCAATTATAGACCTGTATCATTAACAAGCGTACACAGAGAAATCAATAATGTGATATATGTGAGAAAAATCCACAGAAACTGTGATGAGGATTCAAAACTATGTGCTGGATATTTCCAAATGAATGCTCTAGACACCTAGACCATGATATGGTCAAAAGAATTGCAACCTGGGGTCTGCTGAACCCACAAGGATTCCCAAGGTTTGCAATTTCCCATGGCACTCTGGCTCTGTCGTCCAGTCTATCTCTGATGCCCCCTTTCAATACACAGATATCACCATAACGTGATTCTGTGATGCTGTTGTGGATTCAGTAGAATCCCAAGATGCATTCTTTTGACCATTTTGTGGCCTAGTCATCCAGAGAGTGCTTCTGGGAATTCCCAGCGCATAGTTCGAAGCCGAAGCATGCTCTTGTGGATTTTCTCATTAACAAGCGTGGTTGTCAAAACATTAGAAAAAATAGTTAA
>WNGS01063419.1:0-10229 GCA_020271785.1 Procambarus virginalis | reverse complement strand
AAAACGCTTGTTAGGCGACAGACAATGAAATAGCAGTGTGAAAATGAATTTGATAGAGGTGAATTATGCAACACCCCACACCTGCAAGAAATACTTAAGAATATCTGAGAGACAGATTCCTTGTCTAGACAATCAATATACACGCAGGACCCTATATATATATATAATTATATATATATACGTATAATTCTATAGACTATATATGTATCATAGAGTAAATAAGAGTAAATATATACTATATATGATAGTAGGTATATTATAGGCAAACAGCCTGGTAGATCGTGCCGCCAGGCAACTAAACTTACACTGAACAGACTCACTAGCAACCCAGAATTGAACCTCGCAACCCGAGGTACCGGTCTCACGGTGCAACGCATACTGGTATGGTACCAGGGGGACAGGCCACTTTCGAAACACTTGAACCATGCACGACCACATAATAAGGTGATAGCCGAGGCTATATGACACACTTCCCAGCCGGCACTCGATAGTTAATCTTGGGCCAGCATTTTATATCAAATCACCACTTTTTTTGTGGCAACACGGGTTAGGGAACACAATGCATACAAGCCTGAATGGCCCCCCGGCAAGGATTAGAATACAACTGAAAACTCCAACCCAGAAGTGACTCGAACCCATACTCCCGTAGTCAAGCGCAACTGGGTATGTCAGGGACGACCTAAAAGCCACTATCAACCATCACGACAACGTGCACAACATTCGTATTTACCCATCCGAGTGCCGGGGCGGTGAAGTCGTGTTCATAATAGTCCCATCGGGCTTATGTCACACTGTCAGTATGTCGCGGGGTTCGTGATGGGTGCAGGGCTAAGAGCGTCCGGGCCACAAATAGCCAAGTTGCTATGATTGACTCCTATATAAGAGTGACTGAGGCTTATCCGTGAGTCCAGTCTAGGGAGGAGTGTGAGTTGTTCAGTTGTAATCTAGTCCATGGCGTGACCATTCAGGCTTGGATTCGAAAGTGGTGCATTAAGTATTTATGTTCCATCACGTGTTGCCGGGAGGCCAAAACAATAGCAGTTGAAGTATGATAAGAATGCTAATGCGGTACCCACATGTACCTACGCCGATTGCCGCCGGTGGGAAAGTATATGAACTGCACGGATAGCCAGTGCGGCTATCAACTCGCTTATGTGTGCCGAGGTTCGTTGATGGGTCAAGGTGCTGGGGGGTGTTCAATGCATCTACCTGATAACTAACCACAACTTGACAGTATGCTCCTTAGGGAGTCTGTTGGGGCTTCAGGAGTCCTATACAGAGGCTTGTGAGGTGGTTGGTGGGTCCGGCGATAGTGATATTATAGTAGTGAAGTAACAAATTCAGGTGGAAGTAGGATATAACATTATGTATAAGTAAATAATATATAATATTAATATATAATATTATAATATATAATAAAAATATAGTATAGGTGGATAATAAAGATGGGGGGTGTGTATGTGTTAGGTGAGACATAAAAGATTGCATGAGGGCAACGACTGCAATCCATATGGTGGAGGAAGTTCACGGGAGAGGTATGTTCGGTTTAGGGGTGATCCTCGTCGTACAATGGGTTACGTGAATCCGTGGGCAACGAGTCAAAGATTTTACTTACGTGACATATATCATAGTATACGCCTATATCATATATATAAGTAAATGCATATATGATTCATCGGTGAGGTCTAGGTATATATATATCAATAGATAAAAATACTATATGTGTGTGTGTTTGTGAGAAAAGGACTGAACAGGAAACGCGCAAGCCATATGGGTCGTTCACCGGGTAGGAAGCTGTGTCGTTTGATGGGGGTGATCCTGGGGACGTCAATTGTGGGTTCTAGGTCCTGTGGCAGGGTCAAAGAGGTTTGGTGCTTAGTAGATCTAATACATAATATATGGGGGTACAGTATCGGGTAGATCATTATTCTATATATATTATGAGTCATATAAATAAATAATATATATACTAGTTATCAGGAACTCTACATTTTCCACGTCTCGATAAACACACGGAGAAAGGGAGTCCTGAACGTAGCAGTAGATTGTACTTCTCTCTAACAGGAGACCATAGTGCTTCATACACTAGGCGGGGAAACGGGAAAAATCCATAATCGACAACTACAACTGATGCGGATTACTGATCAAAACCAGAAGAACGGGTCCAGTCACCTGATGCTTCAATTGTCAAGAACAGCAACTCCAGCCAGCTGAACATAACCTGCTAAAGAAGACTGATGCAACGAGCAAACAGGAAGTAGGTACGGTCGTTATAATAAAGGTGGCCTTACAAATCCCCGAAAAACTACGGAAGTGTGGGGGGGACATGGAAGGCGCTCAAAAAAATGCAAGTGAGTATAAGGCAAAGACAAACAACATCAATCTTTCCAGGCTTTTACCGATTGCATAAAGCAACGGGCTCGGGGCGTTGTACAGGAACAGTGATAATCATCTTCACAAACCAAAACCATCAAGCAGATGACTTCTTGGCAAACAACAGCAGGGACAGAATCATGATGAGATGACACTCAGCAGGGCGGTGCCTGAGCGATAAGCCTGCGAAAGGCAGCAAGACACAATCAAGAAGATCAACACCAACATCAACAGCCAATATAAATGAACACAACAATATTCATACCGAAAACACTTCAAGCTCCGTCTCTCAAATAGAAGCATCAAGAAAGTATGTGCCAGATAGGCTGTCAAATGCGTTAACAAGTCAGCCCTTATATCCAGTTGTTCCGGGTAAATTTCTGTATGGTGTTGTTAGAAAAAGATTTGTTTGTAACAACCTTAGCATATTGTAATTACAGGTCACCAAAACACCCACATGTCAGGTATAGGAAAGGAACAAAACGAACAACACATGTCAGGTTAGTACAAATTTAGAAATGTGGTGGGGTGTGTAAACTAAAAAGTCATTTGAAAAAGGTGTTACAAAAAGTAAGGGTTTTTACGAAACGCGTTCAAAATGTCGCGTCAGACTAGAAAGAAAAATGATTTTGGATAATTGATTTTCATTTACCGTCACCTTTAAAAAGAAACATAAGGAAAATCGTGAAAAATAATTTCGGATGTTAGAATTTGTAATCTATACTACTTTGGTTAAAATCTTGGTCATTTAATAATATATGTATAGAGGAAAGACTGCTACAAAAATATCCTAATATATATAGGGGTATCTAGTAATGATAGTAGAGAATATATATAGTTATATATATTATATAAATATATATATATATCAGGAGGGGTAATATACATCGTAAAACTCAAAATAACTACTATGACTAGTAATGTATTATACATATAATATAGACTAGTATATACCTATATATCTAGAAAATAATAATCTCAAATCTATATATATAAAATAACATAGTATAGATAAAGAAAATAATAGTCAATAGTATATAAATATAAAATACTAATCTCTATAAATTCAGGTAGTCGCTCAGGAAGACATGGTATTTAACCAAATAGAGAAAGAGTCTGCAATGGGGCTCTCCGGTAATGGAGATTGTATTCGCTAATTTTTAACATGGGACCAATCGAAGAACAGGGTCTTCAGTATCAACTAAAACCAACTTTATATTAAGCCGGTTATGATATGATGACATATACGTAGTAGTAAAGGGGAAAAGACCGAATGAACTAATTGTAACAATAAACCAACTCTAAGAGAGAGTCAGTACATGCGCTCTTTACACACAGAAACAGTAGGGAAGGGAGAAAGGAAAGGTGAAAATTAAAGGAAATAACAGTAACATGCCATTCAATGGATGATGACTACTAAGCAAAAAAACATAAACGGATCTTTTAGAAAAAAAGGAAAAAGAGAACTCACCAAATGATAGTAATACGCGGAAAAAGGCCCACCAACATAAGGTTAATGCCTGGAAACGAGTAAGGAGGGTTATGTAGCCACTGGCCACGCATACAAAGGCAAGGAGAAGAAGAAGAAAGGACAATTATATTCATCAATGCTTATATTCGTCGAAAGCTTCCACACTGCTCCGAATGGAGCACCGTGAGTAGAAAGTTTTTAGAAACAAGTAAGACTCAGGTATTGGGTGAACACAATGGAATATGCAAACGCTGAAGTAACACGCTGCTAGTAAGAAACACTTGGCACCGTTGGTTATAGTCCAGAACTAGACAGAAACAACAATACCTCCCATAAAATTATATTCAAATCACACCATGGCACAGTTAACATAAAAAAGAAGAACGAATCATGAAAGAAATAATCCGTCAAGGATTAAAAAGGTCAAAGTACTCCCTACCAAACAAATAAACCTGACAATTTACTATAAACAAGAAGAGCACTTCCGAACTCCTTATCAAAAACAGCCCTAATCCGACAGAGAACCCTCTCTAACAGAGGACAGCAAGCGTTGTATACATGTACACTTGCCCCAACGAAGGATGTAACCTCCAATCTAAGACATAGGTGTATGACGTCGACTAAGCTGACCGATGCGTTTGACATGCCATCCTCAATCCGGTGCCCCTAGGAATCACATGCGACAGACACCTAACTCACGGCCATCACCCTAACAAGAGAAATGTTGAACAAAGATACATGCATATAGACAGAACCCAAGATGCAAGAAGATTACAAATTCTTGAAGCAATTCACATAAGAACAGAACAACCTACCATGAACACCCAAATCACGGAACTATTTACTCTTCCCACAATGAGAGTAAGGACAAGACCAGAACATAACGATGCCAACACAGAAGACAATGTTCAACATAACAGGCCAATTACACTGGATTAATCTTTGTATGTAGATGCCAGCTGCCTCGTATGGGCCAATAGGCCTTCTGCGGTTACCTCTATGTTTCACCCCATTTATCCCCTATGTATCCCCTATGTTTTCACCTTTATTGTTTATCACCTGACCCAGTGCGGGTATATAATCAAACCACATTGTAACATTTCCTCACTTGAGAATGAACCATGGAGGTTCGAAACGTTGTGCAAATTGTTTAAATAAGTGTAATACATTCTATAGTAATCCACATCTTTTCTTCACCCAGAAATTACGAAAATGAGTTTTGGAGAACTCCTATTTCAGCTAAGCCCTGATGCTAAGAAAATAGTTAGAGGGATAGAAGCCCTAAATCAGAAGATAGTAAATACAGAATATGCGGTCATATTCAATGAGACATGTGTAAAAGAAAACCTGCTGCCAGTATACACCAATATAAACCCACATGACCCAGCAGTTCGCAATACAGAGTTTACCTATAGGTATAGGCAAGAACTCATACGGCATCAACTAAACAAGAAAAAGGAAGCCCTCCAAACCCTTACAGAGCAAGCTGAGCATCTGTTAAACAAATGGACCCAGTACGACATCCCTATCCAACTCAAGCAAACCATTGACAGTGAACTATTTAACCTGAAACAACAACATAAAACTCGTGTAGAAACAAAGACACTTCGTAAGTTAACAGCCCTAAACGGTGGACAGTTAAAGATCCCTCGTCCTAAAGATGGCTACATTAACCTGACTTCTTATGATCTTACCCAGGACCAACGAGACCTCTTAAATCTTGGACTAAATTGTCAATTCATATCTAAACCAAAGATGCATCAAAAACGCCTGGAAATCGAAATGCTTCTGGACGACATCCATAAGCTAGAAGACAACAAAAAAGTCATCACAACGGACACACTTCAGGCTGAACTACTAACAGAAGCGGGGAAAAAACGAGGAACATATTCATCTACAATCTTAACCCCACGACTCAAAGAAGCAGCAAAACAACTAAAAAATCTGAAAGACGTAACAATAAGAAAAGCCGACAAGACAGCAGCATATGTATTGATTCCTACACAAGAATACATGAACAAAATTAGCGATATCCTTAATGATGACTCCAAATTTCAACGAATCACGAGGAACCCTGTGGAAGACCTTAAGCGGAAAGTAAACAAAACAATTACGGCAATCAACGCAAAGAAAGGTAGTGTGCATTTCAATAAACTTCAAGGCGACTATGGCTTAGGATATGCCTACGGCAATGTTAAGACACATAAACCAGGTAACCCACTACGCCCTATAATCAGCCAAATACCAACTCCAACTTATCACCTGGCAAAAAAACTCAATGAACTCCTAACTCCATACACTCCAAGTAAGTATAGTCTACAATCATCAGCAGATTTCCTAGAATTAATCAAATCTACCCAGCCCGATGGAATCATTGCTTCCCTGGACGTGGAATCCCTATTTACCAACGTCCCAGTCGACACAACCATAGGAATGATACTGGACAGAGTATACAGAGACGAGAGCACCCCCAAATTAGACATACCTGAGCCACACTTGAAGAGTCTTCTCGAAGCATGTACAAAGGAAGCCCCTTTCATCAGTCCACAAGGAGACATGTATTTACAAATAGACGGAGTAGCAATGGGCTCTCCCTTAGGAGTTTTATTCGCTAATTTTTACATGGGAACCATCGAAGACAGGGTCTTCAGTAGCAGACAAAAACCAACTTTATATTGCCGTTATGTAGATGACATATTCGTAATAGTAAAAGACTCAGATGAACTAATTGACGTAAAAAGACATCTAGAGAGAGAGTCAGTACTCCGATTTACACATGAAAATAGTGAAAATAACAGTCTGCCATTCTTGGATGTACTAATAACAAAAACAGGAACCTCTTTAAGCACCAACGTATATACCAAGCCCACCAACATAGGATTATGCCTGAACGGTAGAAGTGAGTGCCCCCAAAGATACAAAGCCAGTGTTCTCAATGCTTATATTCGTCGAGCGCTTACCCACTGCTCTGAATGGAGCAACGTGAGTAGAGAGTTTGAAAGAGTAACTCAGGTATTGGTGAACAATGGATATAGCAACGCGGAAATAAACGCTGCTATAAGAAGACACTTGGACCGTTGGTATAATCCAGAACCTAGAACAGAAACCACAATACCTCCAATAAAATTATATTACAAATCAACCATGCACAGTGAACATACAAAAGAGGAAAGAATAATGAAAGAAATAATCCGTAAAGGAGTAAAAAGCACTACTCCTAACCAAAACATAAACCTGACAATATTCTATAAAACCAAGAAGACTTCCGAACTCCTTATCAAAAACAGCCCGAAGCCGACAGAGAACCCTCTACAGCAGTCAAGCGTTGTATACATGTACACTTGCCCCCACGAAGGATGTAACCTTCAATCTAAGTACATAGGTATGACGTCGACCAAGCTGACGAGGCGTTTGACATGCCATCTTCAATCCGGTGCCCCTAGGAATCACATGAGACAAGCCCATGACATCACCCTAACAAGAGAAATGTTGAACAAGAATACATGCATAATAGACAGAACCCAAGATGCAAGAAGATTACAAATTCTTGAAGCAATTCACATAAGAACAGAACAACCTACCATGAACACCCAAATCACGGAACTATTTACTCTTCCCACAATGAGAGTAAGGACAAGACCAGAACATAACGATGCCAACACAGAAGACAATGTTCAACATAACAGGCCAATTACACTGGATTAATCTTTGTATGTAGATGCCAGCTGCCTCGTATGGGCCAATAGGCCTTCTGCGGTTACCTCTATGTTTCACCCCATTTATCCCCTATGTATCCCCTATGTTTTCACCTTTATTGTTTTATCACCTGACCCAGTGCGGGTATATAATCAAACCACATTGTAACATTTCCTCACTTGAGAATGAACCATGGAGGTTCGAAACGTTGTGCAAATTGTTTAAATAAGTGTAATACATTCTATAGTAATCCACATCTTTTCTTCACCCAGAAATTACGAAAATGAGTTTTGGAGAACTCCTATTTCAGCTAAGCCCTGATGCTAAGAAAATAGTTAGAGGGATAGAAGCCCTAAATCAGAAGATAGTAAATACAGAATATGCGGTCATATTCAATGAGACATGTTTAAAAGAAAACCTGCTGCCAGTATACACCAATATATATATATATATATATATATATATATATATATATATATATATATATATATATATATATATATATATATATATATATATATATATTATTAGGGGTACCACCTCTGGTGCAATTGCAGGGACCCACATCCTCGAAGAAGAAAACAAAGAGCATTCAGAGAGATCTTGTGGATTCTCACTGAATACTTATTCTTTTCTTCTCCTACCACCCCTATTATTTTTTTGTATGTTTTGTTTTATTTTATTGCAATGCTACAGTTTACAGAGAACACACACACACACACACAATATATAACAATTAAACATCAGCGTTCGAAGACCTCGTCCAGCTCCTCGGAGGTTGGGTGCGTACCCAGGATACAGCACGCATTTCCCCTCTGTACTGCGACACTGAGGCGCTGGAATAGGAAACTGGCTGCTCGTGGATCTCTAGTTTTCCCAATGAGTTCCTCACCAACCTCCTTTAAAAACTTGAGTGCACATTTACCCCAGGCGCCCAGAGTCTCTGAGCCTATCGGCACGAACCTGTAACAACGTTCTAGGTCTCTGTACTTGTGGATTTTCTGGGTCTCCCTGAAGGTGGCTGCCCCACCTCCCTCCGCTGAGCTGTAACGTAAATAGGTATCAGCCAATGTAGATGCACAGGTGTAATCCCATACGACCTATATATATATATATATATATATATATATATATATATTATATACATTACATATATAACACACTAGCTGTACCCGGCCACGCATTGCTGTGGTTCATGTGCGTTGCTGAGCCACAGCAACCTTCCCTGTCTCCCATTCCTCCCCCCACAATTCCCCTCCTCCCTCGTCCCGTCGTCTTTTCCAACAACATACTGGCGAAGTGACTCAACGGCTTGCTGACTCCTTATGTCCCTTGCGCCTCAGCCTGAATCTCCAAAGGATTTGTTGACTTACTGCGAGGAACCGGGCCACAGGGATAAGAGCCATCGTTGGATGTAGAATCAATGTTTACCAACGTACCGTAGATGAAACAATGGGATGATAGCGGACAGAGTGTATCGTGATCTGGCCTGTACTCCTCTTGACATACCAGAAAACACTCTAAGGAATTACTCCAATCTTGTACTAAAGAGGCACCCTTCTTGAGCCCGGATGGTCACATGTAAAGCAAGTAGATGGGTCGCCATGGGTTTCTCCCCCTAGTGTCCTGTTTGCGAACTTCTACATGGGTACCATCGAACAAAAGGTCTTAGTCGACATGAACTTGAAACCGGCCATATACTGCAGGTATGTTGACGACATTTTTACACAGGTACCTGATGTCAGACATCTACAGGAGCTGAAGGAGGCATTTGAGCGGAATTCGTGTGTGCGTTTCACTTAAGAGATGGAGAAGGATGGGAAGCTGCCCTTTCTAGATGCAACAGTCATGGAAAGGAGCGGATGTTTCCACACTGCAGTCTACACTAAGTAACAAACATAAGAATGTGCCTAATGCCAACATTGACTGCCCAGACAGGTACAAGAGGAGTTTGGTTAACGCTTATGTTGACCGTGCTCTCAGCCACAGCTCAAGATGGAAGCAAGTCGATGAAGAACTCTGTAGGGTAAGGCCAGGTGCTAGTCAACAACGGCTTCTCCAATGGTTTCATTGAAGACATCATAAGAAGGAAGGTAAACACCATGCAACCTCTGAAGAGACACTAACTCAACACCTGTACCCCCTATTAGACTATTTTACAGGAACTTCTTTTCCACAGCTCATAAAACGAGGAAAGGGTCCTGAAGATATTATTAATAGAAATGTTATCCCTACAGACAAAAATCAGAAGATACAATTGACGATTTACTATAAAAAAAAAACGGCCAACCTACTCATGCTAAACTCTCCAGACACAAAGCAGAACGCTTTTAAAACAGGCCAATGTCGTCTACCTTCAAATGCCCACTTGGGGACTGTAAGCCTCAAAGGACTCAGTATATAGGCAAGACAACAACATCTCTTTCATGGCGATAACGATGCAAAAGCAACAGGGCTCCATTAAGGAACATATAATCTCTTCCCACAACCAGACCATCACCAGAGAAGTCTTAACAAAAACACATAAATTATTGATAGATACAGCGACAGCAGGCGGCCTGACATCTGCGAGGCACTACACATCAAGAAATCAACACCAGCAATCAACAGCCATTATTAATGCACAACTATATTCTACCCACTTCAAGACCCGCTCCAATATAGAAGCATCAAGAAATATGGGCCAATA
>WNGS01063416.1:0-18496 GCA_020271785.1 Procambarus virginalis | reverse complement strand
TACATGCAACAAATGGCGTTTTTTTCAAGGAAAGCGTAGTTTTACCTGTCACAGGGTGTGGCATCTATTTTCGTGCAAGGAAACCTAGCAATATATTGATATTTAATTGATTGATTCGAATTACTCGAAGGACCACCCTATTTTACTGAAAAGGTTAACAAATAAATAAAGCAATGAAAAAGGACTGGGATACCAGTGCCTGTGGATAATGTAATTATCAAGAATTATTTGTTGAATATTAATGGACTGTAAGATAAATTACTATTCAAGAGTTAAACTTTCCCAAACTTCACAATTGGGGGTTAATACTAGAAGGTGAGCAACTCAACTTCTAGTATTAACTATACATATATTCTAGTATATACGCTTCATCGAGGCTCGTTATTCCTCGAATAAAATTAGTAAAATTTACTAAGAGATGTAATTGTTATAAACATTTGATAATTTGGTTAGTAACAAGAACATATTCAAATAGTGGTTAGATAAGAAAATTGTTCCTCTCTCGGAACAACAAGCACTCAGATGTTTACCATCCGAGTGCCGGCGGGGAAGTGGTTCAAATAGCTTCGGCTATCACTTCCTTTTGTCCGGTCGTGATGGTCAAGCGGATTAAGGCGTCCTGTAGATACCAGTTGCATTGCTCCTGGGAGTATGGGTTCGAGTCACTTCTGGGGTGTGGGTTTTCATTTGCATATAGTCCTGGGGACCATTCAGGCTTGTTCGCATATAATTATATATATATATATATAATATATAATATATATATATATATATATATATATATATATATATATATATATATATATATATATATATATAATGTCGTAACTAGTAGCCAGAACGCCCTTCTCGGTCTACTATGCAAGGCCCGATTTGCCTAATAGGCCGAGCGATTTTCTTTATTTTCAATCAATTGTTTCCTATTGGTTTATTTTAAGTATTATTTTATATTATATTAAGAACATAAATTATTGATTTAGTTATGTTAGTTTAGGTTAGATTAAGATGAGTTAGGTTAGGTAGGGCTGATTAGGTTCGGTCATATATCTACGTTAGTTTTAACTCAAATTAAAAATAAATTAGCTCATACAAAAGTAAATGGGTAGCTTTATCATTTCATAACAAAAAAGTTAAAAATATTAAAATTCTGGAAAACTTGGCTTATTAAGCAAATCGGACTTTGAACAGTAGGCCAAGAACTGCATTCTGGGCACTAGGTACAATATATATATATATATATATATATATATATATATATATATATATATATATATATATATATATATATATATATATATACTTAGTTCAACAGGCAGGGGTACATGATCCCAGCTTCACAGACTGCACAACCAAATGGGTCTCTCTCGCAGGACCAGCACCCCAACCACCGCCTTCTGAAGCCCATAAGCAATCCAGCTGGGATCGCCCCATTGCCGACCAAGAAGCTGTTTCCAAGAAGTTGTGTTACACTTGCGTTTCAACTTTAGCCAATACCTATGTTGACTTCAGTGCTACACAAGCAGGAGGAGCTGCCAATCACCGGGAAGCGGCCAAGTCACGTAAATACCGAGACCTTGAGCACCACTACAATTTTGTCCCCATTGCCTCAGAGACACTTGGTGCCTGGGGTAAAAGTGCTGCTAGCTTTTTGAAGGAGATTGGGTCTAAGCTAATCGAAACAACTAGAGACCCTAGAGCTGCCAGTTTTCTTTTTCAGCGCCTTAGTGTGGCAATCCAGAGAGGAAATGCTCATTGCATCCATGGTTCCTGCCCGCCATCTGAGGAGCTTGAGGAGTTATTCAACTTGTGACAAGCAGCCTTGTACCCTGCATGTAATCAATATTGTAACTTTTTTGTGTAATGACATATATATATATATATATATATATATATATATATATATATATATATATATATATATATATATATATATGTGAGAAAGCTGCATGAACGCGCAAGCCATATATCACTAAGAACTCTTTGACCCGGCCAGGATTCGAACCCATGCCGTCCAGGATCACCCTAAACGTACACAGTACCGTGACCACCGCACCATGGATCCATGAGTGTCGTCGGGGGTTGATCAGTCTGGGAGCTTAGTTAATAAGCGCCAAGACTGACCAATCCTTATAGACGATCATTGGTGCGGTGGTCACGGTACTGTGTACGTTTAGGGGTGATCCTGGACGGCATGGGTTCGAATCCTGGCCGGGTCAAAGAGTTCTTAGTGATATATATATATATATATATATATATATATATATATATATATATATATATATATATAATATATAATATATATATATATATATATATATATATATATATATATAGATATAGATATATATATATACATATATATATCATGGTCGCCCGTTCAAGGTCACTAGGCCCTCTCACACGAAAACCTTTAGTCTGGACTTGACTGTGGTGAGAGGCGGGCAGGCGGGCAGGCGGGGCAGTCAGCGCTCAACCACATCCACCACACTTGCCGTGGCGTCTCCACCTTCCGTGGCAGCAACAGCAGGTAGGTGAGAAGCGCCGCCAGAGATGGCTTTTAGAGTTCAATCCCAGTCAGTGCACAGTAACAGGTTCCTTGAGGCATCAAGGAATCTCTACACCGTGAGTGTGAGCGGTGATCATGCAGGACGTTTTCTCCAGTTGTCACAACGTCTGAAAAATGATGTACTAAAATTGCCCGAATCTAACCTAACCGATGATCCACGAATAGAAAACGGGGAATCCAGTCAATTTTGTATGCTGGTATAATTTATAATACATGTGTGTTGGGAAATCCCACAGTGATACACACACACACACACACACACACACACACACACACACACACACACACACACACACACACACACACACACACACACACACACACACACACACACATGAGGGGGCCGGCCGGCCGAGCGGACAGCACGCTGGTCACGTGATCCTGTGGTTCCGGGTTCGATCCCGGGCGCCGGCGAGAAACGATGGGCAAAGTTTCTTTCACCCTATGCCCCTGTTACCTAGCAGTAAACTGACTAACTCCCAGGTTAGCTGACTAACCTGGGAGTTGGTCAGCTGTCACGGGCTGCTTCCTGGGGTGGGGGGTGGGGGTGTGCGTGGGGTGAAAAAAAAGTAGTAGTAGAAACAGTTGAGAGGCGGGCCGAAAGAGCAAAGCTCAACCCCTGTAAGCACAACTAGGTGAATACAACTAAGTGAATACACACACAAGGAAGTGTGTGAGGAACTGAATAAGAAATTCCAGGAGGTCTTCACCTTAGAGCAAGGAGAAATTCCAGAGATAAGAGATGGAATAGCTAACCAGGAACCACTGGAAGTGTTTGAGATTACCAGCGGGGAAGTAAGGAAGTGTTTACTAGAGTTGGATGTGACAAAGGCTATAGGCCCAGATGGAATCTCCCCATGGATACTAAAGGAAGGAGCAAGATAACTGTGCCTACCACTCTCCATAGTGTATAACAATTCACTGGCAACAGGGGAACTGCCAGAAATTTGGAAAGAAGCTAATGTAGTCCCGATATACAAGAAAGGGGATAGACAGGAGGCACTGAACTACAGGCCAGTGTCCCTAACCTGCATACCATGCAAGCTGATGGAGAAGATTGTGCGAAGAAAGCTAGTGGAGCATCTGGAGCGAAAGAACTTTGTAAAACAGCATCAACATGGGTTCAGGGATGGCAAGTCCTGCCTCACAGGGTTACTTGAATTCTACGACCAGGCAACAAAAATCAGGCAAGAAAGAGAGGGAGGGGGTGGGCAGACTGCATATTTTTGGATTGCCAGAAAGCCTTTGATACAGTACCACACAAGAGGCTAGTGAAAAAGCTGGAGATGCAGGCTGGACTGAAAGGGAAGGTACTCCAATGAATAAAGGAGTACCTAAGCAACAGGAGACAACGAGTCAGTGTGAGGGTTGAGGTCTCAGATTGGCGAGACGTTACGAGTGGAGTCCCGCAGGGGTCAGTCCTTGGACCTATACTGTTTCTGATATATGTAAATGATCTCCCAGAGGGTATAGACTCGTTTCTCTCAATGTTTGCTGATGATGCAAAAATTATGAGGAGGATTGAAACAGAGGATGATAGTAGGAGGCTACAAGATGACTTAGACAGACTGAGTGAATGGTCCAACAAATGGCTGCAAAAGTTCAACCCGAGTAAATGCAAAGTTATGAAACTAGGCAGTGGAAACAGGAGGCCAGACACACAATACAGAATAGGAGATGAAGTACTTAATGAAACGAACAGAGGGAAAGATCTAGGAGTTGATATCACACCAAACCTGTCTCCTGAAGCCCACATAAAAAGAATAACGTCTGCGGCATATGCGAGGCTGGCTAACATCAGAACAGCCTTCAGGAACCTGTGTAAGGAATCGTTCAGAATCCTGTATACCCCATATGTAAGACCAATCCTGGAGTATGCGGCGCCAGCATGGAGCCCCAGCATGGGACCAAAGAGACAAAGCTCAACCCCCGCAAGCACAATTAGGTGAGTACACACACACACACGCACACACACAGAGACTGCTAGACTGGCCAACATAAGAACTGCCTTTAGAAACTTGTGTAAGGAATCTTTCAGAACCCTGTATACCACTTATGTAAGACCAATCCTGGAGTATGCAGCTCCAGCCTGGAGTCCATACCTAGTTAAACACAAGACAAAGTTAGAGAAGATTCAGCGGTATGCCACCAGGCTCGTCCCGGAACTGAGAGGATTGAGCTGCGAGGAAAGGCTAAGGGAGCTGAACCTCACATCCCTTGAAAACAGAAGAGTAAGGGGAGACATGATAACCACCTACAAAATTCTCAGGGGAATTGACAGGGTGGACAAAGACAAACTCTTCAGCACGGGTGGGACACGAACAAGGGGACACAGGTGGAAACTTAGTACCCAGATGAGCCACAGAGACGTTAGAAAGAATTTTTTCAGTGTCAGAGTGGTTGACAAATGGAATGCACTAGGAAGTAATGTGGTGGAGGCTGACTCCATACACAGTTTCAAATGTAGATATGATAGAGCCCAGTAGGCTCAGGAATCTGTACACCAGTTGATTGACAGTTGAGAGGCGGGACCAAAGAGCCAAAGCTCAACCCCCGCAAGCACAATTAGGTGAGTACAATTAGGTGTGTACAGACACACGCACACACACAGGTTAATGGGCAAAGTTTCTTTCACCCTGTTGTCCCTGTTACCTAGCAGTAAATAGGTACCTGGGAGTTAGTCAGCTGTCACGGGCTGCTTCCTGGGGTGTGTGTGTGTGTGTGTGGTGTGGAGAAGAAGAAGAAGAAGGAAAAAAAGAAGTAGTAAGTAAAAGTTGATTGACAGTTGAGAGGCGAGCCGAAAGAGCCAGAGTACAGCGAAGACCACCTATGGTCTTCGGTGTACTTATGATATATAATGCAGCTATAGGACAGCTCAACCTATGGTGTGGTTATAGCCACTGGTCCATTTCCAAGCCAATGTCTTACTTTTCTCAGTCAAACTTATATAATATGTATATGTATATATATACTGTTTCTGTTAATGCATTAATATAGTGAGCACCGTCATAATGTCCCCCCCCCCCTTGTTATAGTATTTCATATATTGTATACTTCGGGGGTTTCCCTCCTATACTCCTTTTAAGAGTTTACCTCTCTGGAGAATGTAAACATTCCCTTAGTCTCCTTTCATAAGGAAGGAGCTTAATGCTCGGGGCCCGAGTCTTGTCATCGTTCTCTCCACACTCCCAAGGTTGTTATTGTTAAAGATTCGTTACCTGGAACAAAAAGTTCCAAGTAGCACGGGCTATGGTGAGCCCGCAGTGCCTTCACTCCCAAGTGAGGTTATATCAGTTCCTCTACTGCCACTTGGTATAAAAATTCCAGAATCGTGTTGGCCTCTTTTCGAAGATTTATCCAATGATGTAGAGGCTAGGGATCCCTGGTGTTCAGGACTCTCGGCTTTGGCACTGAGCGATGCTCAGCTGATGCCTGAGATGTTTACATTCTCCAAGCTCAGAACTGAATGCAGGCGATGAGTCACAATAACGTGACTGATGTATGTTGACCAGACCACACACTAGAAGGTGAAGGGACGACGACGTTTCGGTCCGTCCTGGGCCATTCTCAAGTCGATTTTGAGAATGACAATCGACTTGAGAATGGTCGAGGATGGACTGAAACGCCGTCGTCCCTTCATTTACTAGACTGGATTGGAGTGTGGATTGGTCAACATACTCAGAACTGAACATTTTTTCAAGCTCAAGCTATCTCCTCCAATTCGGACTTTTCATTTTATGCTCTAAGGCAGTGCTTCATTTGAGATAATCATGCTCTAATCAGCTCTATTATGGTATCCCCTCCAATCGGCTCTACCTTCCTAATCTATTTATAGTGAGGC
The DNA here is from genome assembly GCA_020271785.1 of Procambarus virginalis. Classification (NCBI taxonomy): domain Eukaryota; kingdom Metazoa; phylum Arthropoda; class Malacostraca; order Decapoda; family Cambaridae; genus Procambarus; species Procambarus virginalis. The sequence goes on along the minus strand of WNGS01063416.1, from coordinate 12,089 downwards.
CCATTATCAACTGCCTTCTTAAAGTCTATATTCGTAATATCGTCATATTTTTTTCACAATGGACTCCTTGACATATAGTGAGTAAATATATATGAGTAAAAGCTAAACATGGCTGATGATGTTTATAAGATGTGGAGAGGAAGTTGTGTTCTTTTTTATTATTATTTTCTACCACAGACGTGGCCACACATTTACAATGCTAACCAGCATATATACATTTTCTTCTGTCCTCCATGGACAGGGTTAGAGATGTGTTAAACATATAGTTCAAGGGTTTATTGAACAATCAACCACAGAAGGCGAGTCGGTGCTTTTAAAATGCTAAGCTAACCTACATACGTAAATACATAGATACACAGATTTACGTATGCCCTACATAAAGTGTTCGATGTGTCTTTTACATAGTGGCATTAATGTGCATTTACAAAGGTGAAATGTAATTCTGATCAGCTTCCATATATACTTACACACATACATATACGTACATATACACATATGCATACATATATACACACACATGCATTCACAGACATTTGTCTCTTTTACTCTGACGGGTGAGATAGCTGATAAAGAAACTAGTGTGAAATTAAGCACTTAATCACTGAAGATGATGAAGGTGCTTTTACAAGCTCAGGTTATATAGTTACATCACATACATACATTGTATAATTGATACATTACATGGTCAATCTTGGGTACAAGTCCAATATATCATCAAGTGTTCCAGTACTCATATAGTAATTACACAGTTCAGCATACCTTAGCCCAGGAGGGCGAAAGTCAGTCAGTATGGGACATTCTACAATATAATGTTCAAGAGAGTGCATGTTTTCTCTTTCACAAAGTTGACACATTGTGTACTCGACATTTGGGGTTTGAGAAAGCTGCCAGATACGTCTATAGGAAGGTGTGTGTGGGTGGACGCTGAGAGCTAGCAGGTAATGGTGTGTGTGGGTGGACGCTGAGAGCTAGCAGGTAAAGGTGTGTGTGGGTGGACGCTGAGAGCTAGCAGGTAATGGTGTGTGTGGGTGGACGCTGAGAGCTAGCAGGTAATGGTGTGTGTGGGTGGACGCTGAGAGCTAGCAGGTAAAGGTGTGTGTGGGTGGACGCTGAGAGCTAGCAGGTAATGGTGTGTGTGGGTGGACGCTGAGAGCTAGCAGGTAATGGTGTGTGTGGGTGGACGCTGAGAGCTAGCAGGTAATGGTGTGTGTGGGTGGACGCTGAGAGCTAGCAGGTAATGGTGTGTGTGGGTGGACGCTGAGAGCTAGCAGGTAATGGTGTGTGTGGGTGGACGCTGAGAGCTAGCAGGTAATGGTGTGTGTGGGTGGACGCTGAGAGCTAGCAGGTAATGGTGTGTGTGGGTGGACGCTGAGAGCTAGCAGGTAATCACACTGAAGGTAACAGCCAGCTAAACCATCTCTGGTCAGAGGACTCGCTCACATCCTTCTGCCCGTGAAGAACGGACTTGTGCAGCAATCCAGAATGTAATCTTCGAAGAGATTTACGCGGCTGTTCACGGCCTCCTGGAAAGCAGGGCATTTCATTCAGTTGCTCCCGGCTCTGAGCGGAGGGTTGGCTAGTTAATATTCCCTCTATCCCGCAGCCAGGTTGTGGGAGTGGATGATCTCTTCGGAATTAGCGAGGGTAGTAATGACATCCTTTGTGGCTGATTCACCCGACACATTCCTGTAGGGCCGCGGGAAGGGGGCTGGAATTATATATTCTCTCTCTCTCTCTCTCTCTGTTTACCATCCACACACAGCCACCTCCCTGGAGTTCACACATCCATATAAGAGCAGCTCTGAGATAAGAGAACCTTGCTGCCTCAACCTCACTTTCAGATCAAGTTATAAATCACCCTCCCCCCCCCCAGGGGACGCCGAGTCCCCCCCCCCCAAGGGGGCTACCCCTGTCCCCCCCAGGGGGCCCCCATGTCCCCCCCAGGGGCCCCCATGTCCCCCACAGGGGGACTATGGCCCCACGACCGGGCCCTCACAAGCCTCCGCCGGTCATCCTCAATGATCTGCCAATAATTGTGGCCCTTAAAAATCATTCTTAGTTATGATTGGTCAATGAAATATACGTGTTGGTGGCTGGGCCACAATGCCCTGCTTTCTCCTCACCATGTGAACTTTAACGACACATTTTATATGAATAAATAAATAAATAATTAAAAACCTCGCCGCTGTGAGATGAAACCATTGATATGAGGTATAGTGAAGTTAATGAGAGCCATGTGTGGTCAGGTCACGGGGGTGAAGATGGTGGGAGTCCATTTACAATCAACTTTATGCCCCGATAAAGAAATACAATCAACTTTATGCCCTCATAAAGACATACAAGCAACTTTATGCCCTGATAAAGATATACAATCAACTTTGTGCCCTGATAAAGATATACAAGCAACTTTATGCCCTCATAAAGATATACAATCAACTTTGTGCCCTGATAAAGATATACAAGCAACTTTATGTCCTGGTAAAGATATACAATCAACTTTATGCCCTGTTAAAGATATACATGCAACTTTATGCCCTCATAAAGATATACAAGCAACTTTATGCCCTCATAAAGACATACAAGCAACTTTATGCCCTCATAAAGATATACAAGCAACTTTATGCCCTCATAAAGACATACAAGCAACTTTATGCCCTCATAAAGATATACAAGCAACTTTATGCCCTCATAAAGACATACAAGCAACTTTATGCCCTCATAAAGACATACAAGCAACTTTATGCCTTGATAAAGATATACAATTATCTTTATGCCCTCATAAAGATATACAATCAACTTAATGCCCTGATAAAGATATACAATTATCTTTATGCCCTCATAAAGATATTCAATCAACTTCATGCCTTGATAAAGATATACAATTATCTTTATGCCCTCATAAAGATATACAATCAACTTCATGCCCTGATAAAGATAGCTTAACGTATTATGTTAATTAGAACTGGTGAGACCAGTCTGAGAGGAGAGAGAGAGAGGCAGCGAGGCTGGCTGGCCTCAAGGTTCCCAGAGTCTGCCAGGCAGGTGACATGTAAACACAATGTCTGCCTAGCGACCACTTTTTCAACAGTGCATCAGTGTTCACTTGTTCAGATGTTTATTGCACACGTTGATCTGATATCTTACATTGGAATTTTGGCGGTGGGTTATCATGACAGCCAACTTGTAGAAACACACAAGCCGATTATATCAGAAAGGACTCGTCCCGAGAAAGGTTGGAACTTTAGTGTGACTTGAGCGATGAAACGCTTTGATAAGTTCAGGACTCTGACTAAATGGTTATTAGACTGTTAAAGGTCATTGTTAGCCGAAGGTATTTCACCCAATGACTTAATAGCTCTAGGTCTGCTGACATCACCAGATGTTCCTGACGACACTAAACGCCAAGTTGGTGCGGCTCTTTACGTCGTAGAGTCACTTATGGACACATTGTGGAAGTGGGACAAGGACAACAGTGGGACCACCAGTCCCAGGGAGGAACAACACTAAGACGATGGCTGCTGCTGACACAAGGACCATTAAGTTTCTCAGTTGGAACATTCGTAGCGTCAACAAAAGACTGAATGATCTAATTGCACATGTTACCAGTAACAACATAGATATAATTGCTATACAGGAACCCTACACGTCCAATATGATAAACAAAACCCCACCAAAGATCAGAGGGTATGCATCCTATACTAACAGTAACGCCACAGGCCTACTAACATACATCAGAAGTGATTTACCGCACATTCTTGTGAGCACGTCACACAATGTACACACACAGTTCCATCACTTTCATGTACAAACTACAGCAGGCCACTTTTCATTCCTCAACGTATATGCCAGAAGCCAGAAGCTCAATGTAACATTGGTCCCAGATCTAGACAATCATGGGACAATAACATGGGAGATTTTAATGCTAGACATATTACGCTGGGAGACAGTACTAACAACGATAATGGATGCAAATTTATAACATATGTTTATGACAACAGATTAACTGTGTATACTACGGATAACCAAAGTCATTTATTGGGAGGCAGACTTGATTATGTAATGGGTAGAAACCTTGTGCAAGATAGGATGGAATGTTCGTAGGTAAATCACTTGGTTAGTGATCACTATGCAGTTTCTGCTTCCTATGAGGTACAGTGTGATGTACCTAATAGACATCAGAGACGGAAAATGAATATTCCATATGGCTTGCATGACCACTTTATTAATTGTATTTCAAAATGGTATCAAAATTACCCAATAACGAATGTAGAAGCCTTCTCCAGAGATCTCGTTGATACGATTACTACCTACTACGACACATGGGTGTGTTGGGGAACAAGTCGTAAGCCTAGCAGAAGTGGGCAACACCTGCCACCACCCAAGTGGGTCCTTGACCCCGTATTTGTTAAAGAACATGAACGAGTAAAGCAACTTGGAGATACGTACAAACGAACCAAAGCACAAGGTGACTTACATGCATTTCTTGTCGCAAATAGAGAGATGAGAGACATGAGCAACGTTATACGTAATAAACATTGGGAAGAGTTCCTACAAAGTATAAATGAGCAAACAACACTTGTTGAAGTTTGGGAAAAGATACGAAAAATCTCTAGAAGCAACCCAACCAAACCACTGCACCACAGCCCACTAGAACAAGCAAACATTCTCCTTGATCAGTGGGCACTAACATCAAGTTACAGCTCACCCCCAATTAACATACAGCACAAACTTAATGACACACGCCCCAACAGACAACGAAACATCAATCTTGCCTGTACAGCTATCGACGTGTCGAAACTTAATGATGTAACTGAATGGGAATTAAATCATGCACTTAAGATGGGAAAATCAACTGCTCCTGGAGAGGACGGTATTACTTACAGTCTACTGAGATTAGTCTCACACGTACCAGGTAATCCACTATTAGTGTTGTACAGAATGAATTTAAGTGAAGGAGAATTACATACAGAAATCACAATTGCGTGATGCATCAAATGAACAAATCCACAAGGACAGTGACGAGGATTCGAACCTGCGTCCGAGAGCATCCCAGACGATGCCTTAATCGACATGGTCAAAAGGAGTTGATACCGAAGTTCTACTGAACTTACTGGATCCTGCAGCCTCTCCGAGGCACAAACCAGGGTTTTACACAACTCCCCCATGCACTAGAGCTATGTCAATAGGCCGATCTCCCTCTTCGCCCTTACTTCATTACGGACGCAGGTTCGAATCCTTGTCACGCCCCTTGTGGATTTGTTCATAAAGAGTATTACCTGATGCTTGAACAAAGAGTGCCATTGTTTCCCATCCCCAAACCACACTCAGACAATTATAGACCCATATCTCTAACATCGTGTGTCTGTAAAGTGCTTGAACGTATTGTTCTTAACAGACTCATGTATCGTATACAGGGGCACTTGTCACCTCAACTGTTTGGATTTATGCCTGGGCTCAGTACACAACACTGTTTTGCTGAGTACTTCGCACATATTGAAGCTTCCCCTCAAACAGTCTTCATCGACCTAGCAGCAGCTTTTGATACAGCAAACAGAGAAATCATACTGGAACAGCTTGCCGAGCTGGGAATACAAGGAAAATTACTGAAATGGATAAAGGCTATTTGTCTAATCGAACAGCATATGTTTTGTTTAATGGTGTTAAAAGCACAGAGAGCAAACACTTTGAACTGGGAACTCCACAAGGAGGGGTCCTCAGCCCCCTGTTGTTCAACGTTCTGATGCATAAACTTATTAAAGATCTTCCAACTAATAATGAAGACACTGTCATTTGTTATGCTGATGATACATGTTTACAGGCTGCCTCCGAGCCTAGAATGCAAGTTCTGCTCGACGCTTTTGCTACTAGAGCTGAGGAATGGGGCCTCCTTATCTCTGTACAGAAAACTCGGGGCCTCATTCCATGTGGTATTCCACCACCCAATATCATATAGATGGGCGAGCACTTGGAGAACTGCGAGTCTTACAGATGCCTTGGTGTCCCCATTAACGACCCTGGGTACTTCTTCTCTCAAGAGGAGACTGTGGGAGAGATTAAAGCCCTTGCGGGTCCTTGTGGTGTGCAATCAGGAATTAACGTGAGACTTGCTAGGATGTTTTATGTATCATTTATACGCTGTTTTATGTATCATTTATTATCATCATCCACCACTGGGAACCAGTGGTGGAGGGCCAGTGGTGGGGGACAGTGGTGAGGGACCAGTGGTGGGGGACCAGTGGTGGAGGACCAGTGATGAGGGACCAGTGGTGGGGGGACCAGTGGTGGAGGACAGTAGTGAGGGACAAGTGGTGGTGGACCAGTGGTGGGGGACCAGTGGTGGAGGACCAGTTGTGGGGAACCAGTTGGTGGGGGACTAGTGGTGGAGGACCAATGGTGGAGGACCAGTGTGTGGGGAACAGTGGTGGGGGACCAGTGATGGAAGACCAGTGGTGGGGACCAGTGGGGAGGACCAGTGGTGGAGGACCAGTGGTGGGGGACCAGTGGTGGTGGGACCAGTGGTGGAGGACAGTGGTGGAGGACCAGTGGTGGGGGACCAGAGGTGGAAGACCAGTTGGTGGGGACCAGTGGTGGAGGACCAGTGGGGTGAGGGACCATGTGGGGGTGGGGGGACCATGGTGGAGGACCAGTGGTGGGGAACCAGTGGTGGAGGACCAGTGGTGGAGGACCAGTGGTGGGGGACCAGTGGTGGAGGACCAGTGGTGGGGGACCAGTGGTGGAAGACCAGTGGTGGGGACCAGTGGTGAAGGACCAGTGGTGGTGGACCAGTGGGTGGGGGACCAGTCGTGGAGGACCAGTTGTGGGGAACCAGTGGTGGAGGACCAGTGGTGGAGAGCCAGTGGGGGGGGACCAGTGGTGGGGGACCAGTGGTGAGGGACCAATGGTGAGGGACCAGTGGTGGAGGACCAATGGTGGAGGACCAGTGGTGGGGGACCAGTGGTGGAGGACCAGTGGTGGAGGACCAGTGGTGGGGGGACACTTTCAGTGGTGGAGGGGACCACATAGGGTGGGGGAACCAGTCCGTTGGTAGGACCAGCAGTGGTGGGACCAGCGGTGGAGGACACAGTGGTGGAGGACCAGTGGTGGGGGTACCAGTTTGGTTGCGAAGACAGGGTTGGTGGCACCAGGGGTGGGGGACCAGTGGTGAGGGACCAGTGGTGGAGGCAACACAGTGGAGATGGAACAGTGGTGGAGGGAACAGTGGTGACCGTTGGACAAGTCGGGGGAGGAACAGGGGTGGCGTGACCAGTTGGGCAAGGAACATGGTGGCAGGACCAGGGTTGGTAGGGAAAAGTGGTGGGGACAAGTGGTGAGGGACCAAGTGGTGACGGGACCATTGTGAGGGACAGTGGTGGGGGGAACACGTGGTGGGGGACAGTGGTGAGGGACCAGTGGTGAGGGGAACCAGTGGTGAGGGACCAGTGGTGGAGGACAAGTGGTGGGGGCCAGTGGTGGAGGACCAGTGGTGGCCACTGCCGCGATTTTACTATGTTGGTCGGCCTTTCCCTTCCCTTTTCCTTCTCTTTGGGATTTCCAGGTTTGGCGCCCCCCCCTTCCCCCCCCCCCCCCCTTTGCAACAGTGGTTCCCGGTTTCCTTTCCTTCCGGGACATAGTGTGGGCGGGAACACAGTCCCCGTCGCCTTTTTTGGCCCTTCCCCCCCCTGGTGATACATATGTCTTCGGTCTTTTTTTGCCGAGCTTTAATAACGCCTGGTGTGGTGACCCAGTTGGCTGGATTGTTTCGACCCCGTCTGCTGGGGGTCACTCATTGTCGGTGGCCGGCCCGACCAGTCCTTCCGTGTATATCTCTCTTCTTCCTTTACCTGTTTACGTCTTTTTCTCGCTCCCGTGTTGGCCAGTGAGAGATTGACACCAACGGCTCCCTTACTTTATTCCACCCTCACCTCCGATTCCACTCTTCACCCACACATCTTTTCGTGTCTCTACCACACATCTGGTCCCACACACCCCATACCCTCGTTGCCCATAACACTGGTCCTTACTCCAACACTTGGCCCTCACACATTCACACCAAGGGTGTACCCATCTTCTTAACATTTATGTTTTTGCCACACCACACTGGTCCCTTCATCAACACTGGTCTCCCACAACCCCCCGGGCTACATTCTATCAAACACTGGTCCCTCACTTACCTCTAATCATCTGCTGTTAACTCCACCACTCCACTGTCGGGTTCCCTCATCTCCACCCACTACTCCCGGCTCCTTATTAATTTCAACTGGTCCTTCTTTCATTCTATACTGGTCCCCTCAACCCAACGGTCCACCTCACCTCACTAGTTTGTTTCCCCTCACCACATGCCGTCACTTCATTCAACAAACTTCGCGCTACACTCAACCAATCCGCCGCTCCACCACCCCACCACCCCATGGGCCCCTCTCACCCTACACTTTCCAACCTCGGTCCCCCCTCCATCCACCAATGGTCCGCTCCACCCATGGTTCTCCCCCCACATCAATGTGTCCTTATTCACCCCACTGGTCCCTACCACCCTGGCTTACATCTCCCAACCACTGGTCCCTCAATACAATGCACCCTTTTCCCCTTTCCTCCGTATCTCCTTTCCAAAACCGGGTCCCCTCCACCCCTGGTCACCCCCTACCACTGGTCACCCACACCACATTGTCCTTTTCACACCATGGTCCCCCCCCATCACCATGGTCCTCCCACCCACTGGTTGTCCTTCACACTGGTCCCCCCGCTGGTACACTCACCACTGGACCCACACCACTGGTCCCCCACCACTTGGCCCCCCCACCAATGGTGCTTCTCACCACTGGTCTCTTTTCCAACAAGGTCCCCCACCAACTGGTACCCTCCACCACAATGGCTCCCGCAACCTACCACCTGGTCCATCTCCATACTACTGGCCATACCCACACCATTATGGTCATATCCACACACCTACTTGGTCACCTCCACACATGCGTACTGCCAACACACTGGCCTTCACAACAACCCATCTAGCGTCTCCAACGAACGTTGTCCACCATCTAACCATGGCCTCCCACACCCCATTGTTTCCTTCAATCTTCACATCGGCCCACACCACTGCCGCCCGCTTCTCCTCCACCACACCCAACTGTTGTTTAACCAATTCTTACCCTGGTCCCCTACACACCCATTTGTGCTCCTCATACACCACTGGTTTTACCAAAAACTGGTCATCCATCCACCCAATGTGTGTTTCACCCTACTTATACTGCGTCCCTACACCACTTCGCCCCCCTCTACCAATCTCGGTCCTACTTCCCCCCAACACGGTCTCTTCCATTACCACCTTGGTACCCACGTTAACACACTCCGGTTCCACCTATACATCCGGGTACTCCAAACCACAACAACTGCGTCACTCAATTACACTGGCACTCACACCCACACCATCATGGGGCCATACTTCCACCTACCCTCGCTGTCTTATACCTCTACTCACAAATCGCGTACTCCCACCACCTGGTTCCTACCATTCATACTCTGTCTTCTCAAACCACACTGCGTCCTCTCCACCATCCTCGGTGTTCCCCCTGTACCCCATCTTGTCTGTCCTCACCAAACACCAGGTCCCTCCACCATCTGAGAATCCAACTCAACCGGCCACCCACCACCTGCCCGTTCCCCCATATAACTTGGTCCACCTTACCATGGTCCCTACCACATACGGCGTTTATTAAACTCCCACCCACCATTCTGCCGTCACCTCACTTTATGCGTCCCCATCTACCACACTTGGTCCCCCTTTCACCACACTCGGTCCCTCATCCACCGCTGGGTCCCACTCCCCCACCTTGGTTTCACTCCTCTTACCACATTCTGGTCCATGTACACTCCACACTTTAACTGGTCCCCCCCTCAATCTACACATTCTTGGCCTTCCCATTTTTCCTTACACTTTCGGTTCTCCCTGTGGTCTGTGATTTTATGATAACTTTTAAATTGATCATCATAAAAAGCCGCATTACTATATGATTCTACATGTTATACCAAACACCTCCTATGCGCAATCGGTCTCACCACGTTATTCACACTGTATTGACAACAACAAGGATCCCGCACCTCGGCCGCTTTATCCTATCCCTACAGTTCCTCACTCTTTTTCGAGACGAAGAAAGGTACCCCCCGGGTAGCTCTTCCCATTATCCGGGGATTTCAATTCATTCTATGCCATCTTGTATAGATCTCCGCCAGTTCATGTCCCATGTGATTTTGCCCATCTTTTTATCTCCATGATACTTTTATTGGGTTGGTGTCGTCCAATCCACCATCGAATGAGGCCCATCTGTTAGTTTTGTTCGACCCTAGAGTACGTGCACGGTCACATTCTCCATCCTTTACGTAGCACAAAAGCCCCCACCCCGCCTCGAGCCCCCAGAACCTCCCGCCATTTGCACTACGGCTCGCGACGTGCTATGTTTGTAATCATATTACATGTATCATTTCACCTCACTAACAATGACCGCTGTTCACCATTATCTATTAGTTTGTTGAACGATCTGTTTTCATATATATTGTTCCTATGCCACTACGAACGTGTATATCAACTTCGGGGGCCTGATGTGCACCCCTGTCCCTTGGGAGTGTCCAGCTCACAAAAGTTGCTGTTTGACTCCTGCAGCCTCTTGTATCCCCACCATACACCACCTTTAATATCCATAAAAACTATATTTTGTCGGTTGTTCGATTTATGTACATTACCTACTAGCCCCATTATCTTCATTTTTTCAGCTATTACTTTTTTCCCTTGTTAGTTCCCTTAGTTTTCTCATTGGCCAAGAGTTTTCTTCCACAGTATGAGTTCCTCTGGTTTTGTCTGTTATTACACAGCTGCCCCGCCGCTAGTGTTTCTTTTGATGCAAGACTGTTTGTCACGGCGTGCACATTTGTCTTCCAATATGTGCGAAGATCTCCAGTTCAAACTTTTATCATGTGTGTTCCCTTTTTTATTGAGCCCCTCAAATTTGGTCCCAGCAATCATTTTCATTTCCTTCAAAATTTTACAGTTGTACGGCCCCCGACCCAAGAGCGCCCCCTGTATACCGTATCTATTCACCTTGACGCTCTGTTACCACGACCCCTTATTTTTTATTCACCTTACCCCGTTTTTACATATCGCACATTTCTTCTTTACAAGCCTACAACACGTTTTCCTGCCCTAGATGTACTTTTTTATTTGGGGCTCCACTCCTAATTGTCCGACTGTGGTCGTTCGACGGGGCTACGGCGCCGACCATCAATCGGCCACCTCTTTTTGCATTTCATATAACCCGAACTCACCCGGTTCTATATACTCTTGTTCTATTGAAACTCAAAATCCCCCACAAGGGCGCGTGACAAGGTATTTCGATACCCTTAGTCGTCGCTTAATGACACGTTAAGCGTCCGCGCATTATTTTGATTGTGCGCCATGCTTTATCTGTTGTCTTACCCTTGTACTCATAGCCTTTGTGCACCTCGGTTTGTTCGAGTCTGCTCGTATAATTATACCCTGGTTTGCCTGCTTACGGATGACGGCATGGGAACTAAGTCAAGCTTAGTAGTATCAACTTCCTTCTCTTCTTTGTACTTCACAACCCCTTTTTGCCCCACCCCCTATGGAGTATTTAAGGCCCATTTTCGTCCGTGGTGATTACGACTTAGTCGGACCGCAGGTTTCGTCCCTTACACTCCCCCCTCTCCCCTTATCTTCCCCACCCTGTCTTCTTTCATTTTTTTCGGCTCCCTTGTCCGGATTTTGTTTTTTTTTTCTGTTTCTTTTTAATTTGTGCCCCCCCCCCCTTCTTTTATTTTTTTCTTTTTTTTTTGCATCACTCGCAATGTCGCATTTATGTATGTAATTCTCTTCAACTTAAAATTTCACCTATGTAACCACCAACTAATAGCTGGATTACATGCGTACGTGTTAGGGACTACCCTCTCCACCTGCCTAGAACTGCTACCCCGTCACACTCACCCTTGTCACTCTCCCAAGGTTAGCAAGTCGCATCTCTTTTTTTCACCCTACTTTTAACGCCTGCCGGCACTTTTAACTTCTATCTTATTCAGCTTTTTATCAG
>WNGS01063414.1:33462-67376 GCA_020271785.1 Procambarus virginalis | reverse complement strand
AAAGAACTAAATGTTGCTGGTCTTTTAGAAGAAGACAATGGTCGCAAGGTTAGTACTGTACTTTTTTTTGTTTACATTATTTAAAGTAATCCAGGAGAACATTTTATAGCTAAGAAATGGAAGCAAATCTCTCCCTCACAAAACTAAACTCTCAGTATTTTAAATGGGAGGAAATGACAGTCTCTCGGCAATTTTGCACCATTATCAAACTTCAACTTGATGATGGTTTGCAGTGTGTCGGTTTTGAATTTATTAGTTACTACCTCATTAATGTGATGTGTTCTTGATCACTCATTAAAGTTTATAAATTTGTATTAGTTGATACTGGTAGTGGAGTAGCTGGACTCTGTTACCATAGGAAGTGCTATAATAGGCAACGAGAGTTCCAGTTACCATAGAAAGTTTTGCAAAAGGTAGAGAGAGTGTGCAATTTCATAGGAAGTGCTGCAATAGGTAAAGAAAGTGCCAGTTACCTCATGAAGGCTTTAGTAGGTAGAGAGAGAGTACTACTTAAACCAGGAAGTGCCACAGTGTGTAAAGGAGGTTCCAGTTAACCTATGAACTGCTACAGTAGGAATAGTTCATTTTCCTATTGTAGCAATTTTATTTAATACAGAAAAATACTAGTCATCACAGGGTTTCCTCTCTTACAATTGATTTTTCAGCTGGCACTGATGCTCCACTTGGAGGCACCTTCAGTGTCTGGCAAGGATTTTACAGGAGGATGTTAATTGTAGGGAGTCAGTTGATGTAGATTTCTGTATATGTATTTAATACAATATATGCTCTGTATAAATATAATTACATTTTTGTGTAGGAAGTATAGAATATTGACTTAAAATATTGTTTTTAAGTATTTTAAGTTTATATCCAGAAATTTCTATATATTTTAGGTAATGTTTGCTGATGGTGCAGATATACCATTGACAATTGTGAAATCTGATGGTGGGTTTACCTATGATACGTCAGATATGGCCTGCATCAAAAACAGGATAGACGAAGAAAAGGGAGAGTGGCTCATTTATGTCACTGATGCTGGCCAGTCCCAACATTTTAAGGTAAATATAAGTACATATTTATTAACAATAATTTCTTTTGTATTTATGCAGCCTGATATTATCTATGTGCAGGTTTCAAAGTTCTTTCCCATTTTATGGGTATGTGATCGCCTGTAAAGACTTGTCAAAAATTTGTTTCATTAACATTTACTGTGCCTACTAGAATGAGAAAATATTATGTTGGTTTCTTGTCTAATATGTAAAAACTGGTCTGCATTTGAGTAGGTACATATGTGTTAAGTATGTTTTCCTCACGGAAGCCCATTGTGGCACCCGGCACTATCTCGCTGACATAGCTCTCACTTACTAGATTGCATCAGCCTTGGAGTTCTATTTGGCTCACCAGGAACCACAGCCTTCCTCAAAGAGGTGCAGCGAGCAGGTGACACTCCATCACCTCACTGGGGAAGGCAGCCAAAAAAGTTGTCTAACCAGTATAGACCACTGCTGGGTTCAAAGAGACCAAAGTTTCAAAACCCACCACAACACCCCAAACCACATGAACAAACAATCGAAGTTCTCGAAACGAGCAATTGCTTGTTCGGCTCAACCCCTTCCCACTCGTTTGGGAGAGGGGCATCCTGGGCCACTGTCCTTTGGCCAGGGCCGTTAGTTCTGTTGCTGATGCATTGTGAACAACACATCTGCTGTAGGGCTCCGTGGTCATCAGTACACTGTGGAAGGCCTGATTGCTTTTCAGCTAAGTGCCAGCCTTTATTGGACTTCATCTGGTGTGGCCTGTTACTGTGCATTATTTAGGGAACTGGAATTGGAGGTGTTCGTGAACTTCACCTTGGTTTCATCCACACCTCCTCTTCCTACCCATTTGAGTGTGGCTCGCCTTGCTTCTGATCTTACACCCTGGCTTCTGGCTCCGAAACCTCAGACAGTTTCTGTGTTGAGGCAGGGTTTAGTTTGGGATGTGGCTTAGCGGTTTCCAAGCATGGCTCTTACCGATGTGGGCGCAGAGGCAGTTGAGCTGGTTTGTTCGACCAAGGTTTTGGGGTTTTCCCTTCCAGCCAGCCTCTTCTTCTTCTGAATCCTCTCCCATGGACTCTGCTTTTCTGTCTCAGGTGGTGGGTGTGGATGCCAGCTCTGCCCTGAAGCCTTCATGCTTGGTTTCCAGCACTTGGAGGGGAGTCGGATAGGGACCTGGGTTGTCTTGGATCCCAGTTTGGTCTTCATTCCTTTATATGCGGGCCTTTTGCTTTTGGGGATGGGTTATCTCATGTTCCCCCCCCCCCTCCCCTTCTATGACTTTGATTTGAGTGCGTCTTTCTCCAGGGATCGTTTCTGCCTGCCACTAGGCTCATCAGGACTGTCCTTCTGGAGGTTCTCTATCTCTCGGCTCCATCTGTCAGTAGCTTGAGAGGTTCTCTTCAAGACCTAGAGTCTCTAGGTCCTGCAAAACCTGGAGTTTGTCTCTGAGTTTGACTCGGCTTCTTTTGATTTTGGCTTTTCCTTTATTTTTCTGGTTGTGTTATGAGGGTCCAAAGTCTTCCTGGCTAGCAGACATTCCTCTTTTTCCTTCTAGGTTTCTCACAGCTTTTGTCATTCCTGCATGCTCAAGTGGTGTATGGTAGCGACCATTTTTCAGTTTTTTTTTTTTTTTTTTTTTTTTTTAGGTGGCTCTTCATTTGAGCCACTCATTGGCTGCCTGCTTGCTCCTGTTCTTTCCAGGATGCAGCTCCATGCCCAACTGTCTTTGTTGTCGGCGGCCCTCGTGGTGAAGGACTCTGCTCATTCACACTTGGCTTCAGTTGTGTGGTTTCTGTCCCTCACGGAGCTCCTTGCTGCTTGGTTCCGCAAGGCCATTGAGGTACTTTGCTCTAAGATTGTTGCAGGTGCCTTCGTGTTCGACATGGCTTCTTCAGTGGCTTTGCCCAAGCTGTCTGCACCTTTGCTCCAAGAGATGGTGGCCACATTCTACACTGCCCACCTCACATATTGACAAACTGTGTTAGCCTGGTTTTTAGTTTCTTGTTTGCATCCTCTTTTTTTGCCTCTCTCCTTTTTCTGAGGACATTGTTCCTTTGCTTTTGTCCACTATGGCCACTTCTTGTTGGGTGATTTTGGATTTGTTGTGTCTATGGTTTTTGTTCTCGTTTCTGGGGCTGGTCAGGTAGTGCTGGAGCTTTGCTTGTTCTTGGTTGAGGTAGGTCCTTGGTGGAGCCAGATTCCTGGTTGCATGTACCTACTGAGGCTGATTGATCTGCTGATCAGTGCCATTGTTGTGCTTCACAGATGGCTCCAGCCCATTGTGATTCGGGCTATTCCTCTCGTGGTTTATCCCTTGATGGAGCTCTTGGGGGGAGGTAAATCTTCTTGGTTTGCTGGCCCTCTGGCCCTCACAATTGTGGGTGTTCCAGGTCGTTTTTGAACAGCCTGCATTGGAGTTGGTCGGTCCCTTTACAGGTTTTAGAGCTTTTGGGGTGGCCCTCCAACCCCTCACCAGTGTTGGGTCATTTCAGTGTGTTCCTCTGAAATGGAACACTCTTGGTTGAAATGACCACATCTCTTCATTGGGTGTCTCATCGCTTCTTAGTTCCATAACAGGAATTGGCATACCTCTGGTTCATCCTCGATCAGTCAAGGTTGACCAGGTTGCATATGACCACTTTGGCTCTTATTCCCTCTTAATCTTGGGTTCAGAATTTGCTAGGTTTGTTGCGTGGCATCAGGCATACTGCTTTCAAGTTCTCCCTTTGGTTGATTATGGCTCCCCATGTTTTGCCTGGTTTGGTCAGATCGTGGTGACTCGCCTTGTTTGGGGTTTGTGTTCTGGCGTACCTCGATGAATGGCTTGTGTGGAACCCTAATCAGTCCACAATGCACTCCCCTGAATATTAATTATATTGCAGAATGTTCCATATTGACTTTTGCCCCCTTCCCCACCTGGGTTGAGATATGCTGAACTCATTACATACTATCTGAATACTGGAGCACTTGATATACCAAACTTGTACCCAAGATTGCCTATGTAATACATTAGATTTGGTGTTGGCCCCTCCTCGGGTTCGGTTCCGTGTTCCCCCGGGTACGTCGGTTCCGTCTTTCCGGAGGTTTTCGGCTTATCGCATCCAACCTGGTGTGGTGCGGGCGGCCTTTGCAGCTTACCTCCTGCGTGACCCGGATTGTGCCTCGGAAATGGATCCGTCCGAGTTCAGGTTTGGGACTTTATTCCCTTTCTGGCTCCGTTACGAGGTTCCGGAGTCTTCCTGGCTAGCAGGCTGCCCCTTGTTTGTTTTGGATTCCTGGCATTCCTTCTGTCGTTCCCGCACGCTGGAGTGGCGGGAAGCTTCCACGGTGCTTCATGTTTTCCTGGGGGCGAGCTTGAGTACCTGAATGAGTGCTTGTTTGCCCCTGCCCTTCCCCGCGATGTGGGTGTTATTCAGCTCCATGTGCAGGTTCCCACCCTTTCGGCGGTGCTCGTTGCGGAGGACTTGCGCGCCCGGGGCCTTTTGGCTTCGGCCTTGCGGTTCTTTTCCATCCTGGAGCTGTCCTCGGATTGGCTCGTGGAGGATGTGAGGACGCTTGGAAAAGTTGAAAAAGGTGCCGGACCCGGGGTCCGGCACCTTGTCCTCGACTGCGCGTTCGTCGGCTGCCTTGTTGAAGCTGTTCGCGCCAATTTTGCGGGATGCGGTTTCCCTGTTTTATGCTTCCTGTCTCGCGTGTCGGCAGACGGTGCTGGGTTCCTCCGTGGAATCTGCTTGGGCTCTGGCTCTTAGGCGTTCTTCACCTTTCTGTCTTCTTCTGTTTGAGGAGTCGGCTGTGGCGCAGTTTATTCAGGCTGCGTCGGCGGCTTGTCGTCTGATGTCGGACTTGTTGGTTTTCCGGGGATCCCGGGGTGGGTCTTCCCGGAAGGGTCGTGCCAGGGCTCGGGGTTCCTCTTGTCGTGGTAGGCCTCTGGTGTCAGGTTTGGGTTCGGCTCCTGCTGCGGACCCTCCCTCGTCTGGTCGGCGCGGTGTTCACTCTGTGCGGGGTTCTGGGTCTCGTAAGGGTCGCCGGCCCTTTCGCGGTTTGCCCTATTGACGGGGCGATGGGGGGGCGGCTTGCGCTGTTCGCCCACGCCTGGTCCCACGATTCGTGGGCCTTTCGGGTCGTGTCTGGCGGCCTGCGGTGGCGTTGGGTGGCCCCTCCCCCCTTGGGGGGGGTCGGGGCTGGCAGGGCAAGTTTCTTCCCATGCGCTCTGTCGAGTTGTCTTGGAGTGGGTACGCTTGGGCGTCGTCGAAACGACGACGTCCCTCCAATGGGTTTCCCGTCTGTTTCCAGTTCCGAAATGGGTCTGCGCGGACCTGAGGTTCATTCTGGACTTGTCCCATCTGAGCCCCTGGATTCATTGCCCCTCCTTTCGGATGACTACGCTGTCTCAGGTTCGGATCCTTTTGGAGCCGGGCGCTTGGATGGTGTCCCTGGACCTACGGGACTCTTATTGGCATGTCCCGATTCATCCGCGGTTCAGGGACTGGCTCGGTTTTGTTGTGGGACGTCTGAGTTACCGCTTTCATTGTCTCCCATTCAGGTTGAACCTGGCACCTCGCATGTTCACGCGCCTTACACGGGTTGTGGTGGCTCGTTTGCGTCTCCTAGGTGTTCGGGTGTTGGCCTACCTCGACGACTGGCTGGTTTGGGCTCCCAGCCGGTCAGCTTGCTTGCTAGCCAGGGATTTGGTTCTTTCCCAGCTCGCCGGGTTCGGGTTCTTGGTGAGCTGGAGGAAGTCCCATCTAGTTCCCTCTCAGGTTCGGACTTGGCTGGGTCTCGTTTGGGACTCTCGAACCGCCTCCTTGTCTCTCCCTCCGGAGTGTCTCCTGCGGCTGCGGTCCCGCCTTCATCTGTTTCTGGTGGGCCCTCGGGTCACCCGGCGGTTGCTCGAGGGGCTGTGCGGGAGCCTGAACTTCGCGATGGTGGTCTACCCGCCGGGTCGGGTTTGGCTTCGTCGGCTGTTCTGGTTCCTTCGGGGTTCCCCCTTCCGCCTCTCTCGCGATCGCAGGTTCGACCCCTGGGGGCCTTGCGTCGGTTGCTGCGTCACCGGCTTCCTCTTCGGGTTTTTCGGGGTTCAGTGCCTTGGCGCCTACCCGAGCCCTCGCTCGATGTGTACACGGATGCGTCGTCTCTCGGCTGGGGTTTTGTGACCAGTGCTCACCAGGCCGGCCAGGGGCGTTGGGGTCCGTCCTTCTGTCGAGCTCACAGCACGGTGCGGGAGTTCGCGGCAGTGTGGCTCGCTCTTCGGAGGATTCGGGTGGCCCGCGGATCGACGATCCGGCTCCATTCGGACTGCTCTCAGGTGGTTCATTGCCTGAACCACAAGGGTTCGATGCGGTCCTTGTCTCTTTGGGGTTGGTCGCTTCGGGTGACTCGTCTGCTGAGTTCTCGGGGTTTGGCTCTCCTGGCGGTTCACGTACGGGGCGTGTCCAACGTCTTGGCTGACGCCCTGTCTCGCTTCGTTCCCCTCTCCACGGAGTGGACGGTCGACGACGAGTCCTTCCGTTGGCTTTGCCAGACGTTCAGGCGTCCCGAGGTGGACCTCTTCGCGTCGGCGTGGTCGCAGCGTCTTCCCGTGTATGCGGCGCTCTTCCCCTGATCGCGAGGTCGTCGGGGTCGTCGCCTTTTGGCTGGACTGGTCGAGGTGGGGGTTCCTGTACCTCTTTCCCCCAGTCCAGCTGTTGCTCCAGGTCCTGACTCGCTTAGAGACTTACCAGGGGAGAGTTGTCCTTCTGGCCCCTTGGTGGCCGGCCCAGCCTTGGTTTCAGGCGCTGGTTGCTCGGTGTCCGAACCCGAGGGTTTTTCCACGGCTCCGCCTCTTTCAGTAGATCGGGCCAGTACGTCACGTGGCTGGTTCGATCTTCTCCTCGAGTCTTCGTGTATGGATTTAACTCGAGTTTATCATCATCTCTATGGTGATCAGGTGGCCTCCTTGTTGGTGTCCCACCTGCGGGCTTCTTCTCGGCGGCAGTATGAAGTTTCCTGGCGGTCCTTCTGTTTCTTTTTGCGTCTTCGTCGTGTTAGTTCCTTGTCTGTTATGGTGGTCTTGTCCTTCCTCTCGTGGTTATTTCAGGACCGTCATCTTATGCCTAACACTGTCGCCTTGTATCGTGCGGCGCTGGCGGAGCCGCTTCAGCTTGCCTTCGGTATTGATGTTACGTCTGCGCCGTTTCGCAAGCTGTCTCGTGCATTGTTTCACCTCCGGCCTGCTCATGCGCCGCCTGAGCTGTCCTGGTCTTTGGACAGAGTGCTTGCTTTCCTTTCGTCTCCTCGTTTCGTTGTGGCCCCTTCGGTCCGGGATTGTTTTCCCAAAGCTCTTTTCTTGTTGGCTTTGGCCTCTGGGGGTCGGGTCGGGGAGCTTCATGCTCTCCTCCGGCGCAGGGGTTCTGCTCTTTTGGTCGTGGTGATTGTTTTGTTCGCTTGCAGCCGTCTCCTTCTTTTCTGGCAAAGAATGAGACTGCTGTGTTCCAGAGGGGTCCGTGGGTGGTTGATGCTTGGTTGGTCAGGCCGGGGGGTGCATCATGTTTTGTGTCCGGTTGCGGCGCTTCGCCGTTATTTGCGCGCCACGGCTTCTGTGTCCGGGGACGCGCTGTGGGTTGATCCGGTTTCCCTTCTTCCCTGTTCGCGGGTTCGGGTCTCTCAGGTCGTCCGCAGGATTATTAAGTCCAGCCAGCCTGCGGTCTATCCCCGTGCCCATGACGTTCGTAAGTTCGCGGCTCTTGCTGCCGTCTTTGTGAATATGACTTGGTCTGATATTCGGGCGCGGGGATTTTGGCGGTCGAACAGGGTCCTGGCTGCTCATTACCTTGTGAATGTTCCTGGGCCTCGTAGGGCCTGTGTTGCTTTGGGTCGGCGGTTACAACCAGTTGTCTCGGCTTCGAGTTGAGGAGTGAGCGACGACCGCCTCCCGGGTAAGTCCCTCTTTTTTCCGTCTGTGGGTAGTTAGCTCCGGGGAGCCGACGGGGCTTCCCCCCAGAAAACCAGCGTTGAATGTAATGAAACGCCATTTTCTGGTTGAGTCCCGGAGGCTCCCCGGCATCCCTCCCTCCCTCCGGTCGGCGTTTTTTTCGCGTTTTGGCATCCAGCCTCAAGAACTGAGGTGTGGGTAGCCGGTGTGGAGGGTCTGGGGCTCCCCCCTTCCCCCTCCCGGGGAGGGGGGAGCTGCGTAGACAGCGGCGCGGCGGCGTGTGACGTCACACTAGTTTGCTTGTTTTCTGTTGGGGAGTTCTATCCACTAGTTCGGCTTTTGGTAGCAATTTTAACCAGAATAGGGGTTTGTTTTGAGGCGCTTACCTTTCTGGGTGCCTGTCCCGGTCGATGGCAGACATAGAATGCTTCCAACCACACAGGGGCTTCTATAGGCAATTGCTCCCCTTGCCTCTCTGAGGGGGGTCAGGTTCTGGCCGTGGTCCCTGGTAGGCCTAAGAACTCCATACACATGACTGATGCCAAAGTCTGACATTAGCATATCAGCCTGGGATAGTTCCGGGAAGCCTCCGGGACTCACCCAGAAAATGGCGTTTCATTACATTCAACGCTGGTTTTTTTTTCTATTGACATAAATGTTTACAAAACTTTTTCATTTTTTATTCAATTTACATGAAACTTACACAGTATATGTGGAGGGCATGTCTCTACATTTGGTAGACAGCTTTTTTCTCCAAGTTCATTTATTGATTTTATAATAGCAATAAACTTGCCATATTTGCATAATTTTTTTGAGGAACTTTGAAAATTTGTATTAGGAAAACTAAAGATGTTTTGAAAATTATCTAACTAGCGAACCTTTATTATATGCTAATGTGTCAGAAGAGTGTCACAGAATAATTATATCTGAAATGTGTGTTCTGAAGTGTAGACTTGAAAATGTGTAAAAAATGTTGAAAACAAAAAAATCTCCCTTTCTATTCACGCTGCAGTACTGAAACTTGGGACAATTTCAGCACTTTTTTTATACAACTAGTCAAAAAATATTGGTTGACATAGAACAACTTTTCTGAAACTGTTCTATCGCCCCCCCCCTTAGGTGGATGCAGCATGGCTTGTAGGGCATTCGTTGCCAGTGGATGCTGCACAACTTGTTGATGGGAATTCAGCAAGTGCAGCACTCTTTGTAGAGCATTCATTGCCGGCAGAAGCTGCACGACTTGTTGAATTCCCAGTGGGTGCAGCATGGCTTGTAGACAAAGATTTTTCATGGACCGTTGAAATCATGAATTTATCAATTTTTGTATGAATCTGATTATCTCTGGCTAACGTTCTGAGACAGTAATGTCCTTCTAAATTGAAGCTAGCTGCACGAGTCCACAGTAAACAATGAGTATGCATGGCCCGACACAGTACATTCATATCTGTCGGAAAAAAATACCTAGTGCCTATACTATAAAAGGCATTTAATAAGAAAATAGACTTTTACTTAATAACAATTGTTTCCAAATATTTGATTAATAATAATTTATAATTTGCTTCATTAAACTATGCTTTTATAAAAATGGTGAGATTTAATTTCTGAATCTGGACGATCAAATGTGGTGGCGGCTTATCATGTGTTTTTACCATCAGCATGGCTTACCACGCTGATGCCAAAACATACCCAATACCGACCTACAGTTTTATCGACTACCAGACCGGTATTTCAGGCTCCAGATACAGGCCTCCAAAATCAGTCATTGGTACTGGCAAAACGGAAAATAAGAGGCTGTTAAATCGAGTGGATACTTACACATTTTAGTGCGGTTACGCATTCACAGGTAACGTTCAGCCGATTTTCGGATTTGCATTCGGTGGCATGCCGGGCTTTTTGACCTTGTATGCATATATCCATTTTGAGAATTCTATTGCGAACAATTTGATACCAAAATGAACGATGAAACACAAAACATTGATATGAGGAAACTGAAGAAAGTATGCACATTTTAGTGTGGGTGCGCGCTCACGGGAAACACCAGGGACCCGAAAGTGTCAATAATACTGTACTGTATAAATAATTTGTGCATATCCGAACGTAAAATGCACTCTAGCGGCCTGATGGGCTGCTAGAGTGCATTTTCCTCTAGGCAGGTGCATCTGTGCCTTGCGTTGCCCAGGTCCTACAATACTGTTAAGATGAACCTGGTAGTGAAGGGTCACTGTGGGTAGCAAGGGCTCATGTTACATAACATCTGGTCATACTGGTTAGTTTTGGTTGTTTTATAATACAATATACTGTATCTAATATGGTTTGTACTGAAAGACATATCAGTTTTGTACAGCACAGATGTATAGTTGTGTTTATTATTCCTTTTCCACAATTTTATTTGCAGAGCCTCCTCGCGTGTGCAAAAAGAGCAGGAATATATCGGCCATCAGTGACGCGTTTAGATCATGTACCATTTGGTGTAGTTCTTGGAGAAGACAAGAAAAAATTTAAGACAAGATCAGGTGAGTTGTTTTAGGAATGAGCTCATATTGTTTCTAATTTAAAGAAAATTTGCTTTTCTGGATGGACCAAACAGTGGCTCCCATAACCCTTAAACAACACAATACATACATACATGAATGTATATGTGGACTTGCAACTGTTTCTCAAACTTGCTCAAATGCTTTCAAATATTTTTTGTGCATAACCCTTAAACTGCGCAAAGCTTCACATGATGCTTTGAGTAACTGTTGACAAATTGCGCATGGCATCACATGATGATTGGGAGTACCATGCAAGATTTAAAAGTCCCGTGGCTACACAGGATTCACGTCAGCTTCCTCAGGGCTCTTGTAAACAGACCCCATTTAAAAAATATCGTGGACAACATTCCCGGGTGTGAAAGCCTCGGTACTGAGTGAGCTACCAAGGCTGGCACATGCAGCTTGATCTCACAGCATTGCTGTTCAGCTTGTGACCACAGCATCGCCTAAAAATGTAAAAAAGATATGTAACTGGTATTATTTAGCAATGATAGTATTACAGAAGACCCCTGACTGTGATAAAAATGACCAGGATTCTGATAATAGCAGGATTGTTGTGATAATTTGCGCTGTGCATAGTATTTTGGGACGGGTAATGTTGAGGGAGGGAGGGCTGTAGCGTCATCTTTCGAATCTGTGTGGCCACCTGTTACTGTTTGCACTTACCATACCAGCGAGTGGCTGGTGTGGCAGCCACTCCTTGTTGCTTTTTGTCTCACAATTCCAACTTAGTAGTTCATTATGGTGAACAAAACATGCAGATACTGTCTCCACTCAATTATCTGGTCTATATGGGAAGAACTCCTAGCCGGATAATCACGTGTTCCGGATAATAGTACTTTTTCACCTACGAGTCCAAAACTAACCATTTCCAACTATTTTTATACTACAAACAAAATAATTTAAATTACCTTGCCACATATAATTATTAAATATTCAACTAGAAACCTCAACTTACCTTGTTGTTGTTCGTCTTCTTGATTTATGCCACACATTTTGAAGTTAAAATTCTTGACACTTTACGTAACCTATACAAACACAACACTAAAATTAACACTTAAAATTACTGTACAATTCATTAAGCAAAGTTAGTTTTGACTGCCAGTTGCAGACGCCTCACTGGTTGAAGGCATTGGGCTTGCCTGTGACGCCTCACTTGTTGAAGGTGCTTGGCTTGCCTGTGACGCCTCACTTGTTGAAGGTGCTTGGGTTGCCTGTGACACCTCACTTGTTGAAGGCGCTTGGGTTGCCTGTGACGCCTCACTTGTTGAAGGCGCTTGGGTTGCCTGTGACGCCTCACTTGTTGAAGGCGCTTGGGTTGCCTGTGACGCCTCACTTGTTGAAGGCGCTTGGGTTGCCTGTGACGCCTCACTTGTTGAAGGCACTTGGGTTGCCTGTGACGCCTCACTTGTTGAAGGCGCTTGGGTTGCCTGTGACGCCTCACTTGTTGAAGGCTTGCCTGTGACGCCTCACATGTTGAAGGCGCTTGGGTTGCCTGTGACGCCTCGCTTGTTGAAGGCGCTTGGCTTGATTTTCGTACAATATAAGAATCAAGTGTAGCTTGCCTTCTGTATTCACTGG
This sequence comes from Procambarus virginalis, assembly GCA_020271785.1. NCBI lineage: Eukaryota > Metazoa > Arthropoda > Malacostraca > Decapoda > Cambaridae > Procambarus > Procambarus virginalis. The sequence goes on along the minus strand of WNGS01063414.1, from coordinate 55,314 downwards.
CCAGTTGTATGATCAGCTCTTTGGTTTGCCTCAGGTACTAATACATGTTTCCAACTTCAGGATGAGCACAATTGGATGAAAATTTTATTAATCCGTCAACATAGGTCATGAGTACACGGTATTTTATGGTCATTGGTGTTGGTTCTTCACTGCCTTCTTCATCCTCCTCCTCTTCGTCGACCTCACCAATAATAGACTGGAGAATCTCATCTTCACTTATTACACAATATCCTGGGTCATTGGCATCTTTTTCAAGCCAATCAACCACATCCTGTCTTTCTAAGTTTTCACCGGCATTTCTGTTGCTTTCTGCTGAACATTCCATGGATTTCATCTGTAAATCCTTCAAAATCCATTTCTTCATCCTCCTCATTTCTGACTGTAAACGTGAGGAGTTTTTTCCAGGAATTTTTCAAAGTCGATTCCTTTACTTCACTCCATACCTTGGCCCAGTTATAGATGGCTTCCTAGATTGTATAGTTCTTGAAATTCTCAAGGATTTTTTTTAGCCCTGTTATCCACACTGAGTTCAGTATCTTCTGGAAGAGGCAAAACCACCAAAACTTCGTTCAGCATCTGTTTGGTGTACAACTTCTTCGTGGCACAGATAACTCCCTGATCCATAGGCTGGATGAGAGAGGGTGTGTTAGGAGGAAGTGCCATACACGTTATCTTGCCATCATGTGAGGTTAACGTGTCAATTTTGGGGTGGGCAGGCGCATTATCAAGCAGCAAAGCCCGAACTTTGCTTGGCCTTACTTTGAGTTTCTTAACTTGATAGGCACGAACTTCCCTGCAGAACATGTCATGAAACCAGGAAAGAAAGTTCTCCTGTGTAAACCATGCATTTTGTGAGTTATAATATTTGACTGGCAGTCTGTTTTAAGCAATGTTGCAAGGCTCTTGGTTTTTTTGCTTTGCCAACAATTGCACACGTGATTCTGTCTGTGCCGTCAGCATTCGCACACATCATGGTCGATAGCCTGTCCTTGTTGACCTTACGGCCTGGCACACAACCCTCACTCCTCATTGCTAGAGTTTTTTCTGATAAACTCCTCCAATACAGCCCAGTTTCATCAGCATTATAAATTTGATAAGAATATAAATTATTTGACAAAATGTATGCTCTTAATTTCTGTTTAAATGGTTCTACACTGCTTTCATCTGCACTCAATTTTTCACTGACAATTTTCCTCTTCACAATATTGTGCCTACCCTTGAACCTTGCAACCCACCCTTCACTGGCTTCGAAATCCTTTATTCTAAGGCTTGTTGCAAACCTGCTTGAAGCATTTTGTACTTCTGGGCTGCGAATTGTCACGCCAGCTGTGCGGTGCTGAGCAAACCACTTGTACACAGCCCCATCCAACTGTACATGCATCAAAGTTTTCATAGTTTTTCTACCACACCCTCTGCTAGTGCTTGCACCTTCACTTTCACAGGTTGTAATGTATTTCAGAATTTTCTCTCTTTGTTTCCTTATATCAGAAACAGTACTAGTGCCTATATTAAATTCCTTGGCAACACTTGAAGTTGACCGGCCATTTTCACAAAGTTGTATAACACGTAACTTGTTATTAATTGTTAGGACAACCTTCTTCCTCTTAACATCTTCAGAACGATTCATGCTGCTACCAGACATAGCCTTGGCCAAAAATTTTCAAAGTTACTATCAAAATAAAAAAGTTATTTAAAAAAATATTTCACTAATGGGGTGGCACTGTGGTATAACACGAGGGTCGAGAGCACATGGCTTGACCAGGCGTGGACGGGTCCACTTGGGGCAAGGAGGCACGTTACGTAGGCCGCCAACAGGAAAAAAATAAGAATATTTTTGAAGGAAACTTCAGCCTGTGCAAATTGTTTTTAGGAAACTTGTGTGGTATTTTTTATTACATAATTACTAGTATTTCTTTTGATTTTGGCTATAATGAATTGTTCTAAAATTAATGGTAATTCCTGTACTGTAGTGTATAGGCCGCTCCACATTCCCCTTATCCCACCAGGTGGTCCCTCCCAACGCTCCCCTCTCAACCGACACCACCAACCCACCCCACCCCACCCCTTCCTCCACCATGCTCCTCAAGCCACAGGTAGAAGGGATTAATACGGTACGGCCCACCCCATGGCTTATATATCCGGACAATGCAATGATTATCCGGCTGACTGTCTGGATAGTGTAACATCGGCAGCATGTAAACCAGCTCCATTTTTTTTCCGGCTAAACCAGGTTTTATCCGGCGCCCATGGCCATTTTGGCCGGATTTTGAGAACTTTTCCGGTCACGATTTTGGCCGGATTTTGAGAACTTTCCGGTCACAATTTTGGCCGTATAAAGGTGTTTTCCGGATGTTCGAATCCGGATAATCGAGTGGTTACAGTACATACACATAACCTGTGTATACAGGTATAGTGTAATAACTGTAAAAATATTTATTATTTTATGAACATAATAATTCAATTGCTAATATGCACACCATAATTTTGAGTGAAGCGATGATTCACACATTTTATTATATAAATGTATCGTACTACACACTATTATCCCTCAAACCGCTAGGGGCCCAAATGGAATTCATACCCACAGGCGCAACAAAAAAAAAATCCCAAAAATTCTTTCGTCTTATAGAAGTGTTCATTTTTGTTCCCTGATCACGGAAAAAATAACAAAAAACTCGCAGGTGGCATATTTTAGCCGCAATAGGGTTGGGAAGTCTGGCAAAAAAGGGCGTTGGCAGAGCCTTTGCCAGACAAGGTCTACTCCGCCCGAGCTGGCAGACGGCAGTTGCCACAAATATATTATTACCTAATTATTTCAATGTCTCTGATTGGTTTTTTTAGTTTTTTTTCAGTAATATTAGTCCCATACAGTGAATTGTGGTATATTTATATTATAAAATGTGTGAACCATCGCTGTGCTCAAAATTATGGTGTGCATATAAGTGATTCAATTATTATGTTCATAAAACAATAACACAATAGTTTGCTGTTGTTACACTATATAACAGGTTATATATAAGTATCTGCATGTTTTGTTCACCATAACAAACTACTAAGTTGGTCTTGTGAGTCAAAAAGCAACGAGAGTGAACCGCCAAACACCAGCGAGCCACTCACTGCCACTCCCTCCCTCAACACCACCTCATTCACCCTCATTCACCTCCCACAATACTGTTTCTGGGGGAACCCCGTCGGCTCCCCGGAGCTATCCAGGCTGAATGAATATGTATAACTTTTCTGGCATCATCAAAAGTGCTAGGAGTTCTTGCCTACCGGGGACCACGAGCAAGAACCTGCCCCCTCAGAGAGGCCGATGGAGCAATGGCCTATAGAAACCCTTTTGTGATTGGGAGCATTCTATGTCTGCCATCGACGGGACAGGCACCCAGAAAGGTAGCGCCCCAAAACAAACCCCTATTCTGGTGAAATTATTGCTACCGAAAGCCGAACGAGTGGACAAAACTCCCCAAACAAAATTATCAAACTAGCATGACGTCATCACGTCGCCGCGCCACCGTCTGCGCAACCCCCCCCCCTCCCCGAGAGGCTGAGGGGGAGCCCCAGACCCTCCACGCCGGCGATCCAACTGGCAGTTCTTGGCTGATGGTATTGCTGGCTGGTCGAGTGCCTCTGGCTCCGGTTTTTCTTCAGTTCTGTGCCTTGTGGTGTGGACTGTCTCTACCGTTGGGGTGCAAGCCAGGAGTAAGATTCCACGGTACTCAGGCTGCATGTGCTAGGGCTATCTTCCCTAGGTGCCCTGTAAGCCCGGGGTCTCCAAACTTTCAATGTAAGGGCCACATTATATATTTCCCATATTTATGCGGGCCGAAGGAATAAAAAATGAAAAACTTTTCACTGTCCACTTTTTCTTTTCTTTATCTTTTCCATATCTGAAAACATAAGGGTAAAATAAATCAATAAATTCTACAGGAAAAAACAGCTTGTATGTGGTGTTAAAAAGCATAGCATATTATTATAAAGTGGTAATATTATGGCAACAGCTTTCGTTGATAAACTTAATGGTTACCATTTTAACTATTTTAAACATGCATATTTTTGGCAACAATAGTATTATTGCTATTTTGTATAACTAAGATAAAGGTATTGTCAAGTACAAAGAAAAGAATATTGTACAGTGTTTGTGCTCCCTGAAACAAAGCAGCGAAGCCCCACTCGCCCTCCATCCCCACAATATACGTTATACACAACTGATTGGTTGTAATGCACAACACATACCTACCAGTACTAGTATCTGTGCGTCACACTATCGAGAGAGAGGAAAACTGACTCGGGCTGAGCGCCACCAGTCAGCAGCCCCAGCTTTGAATAATTCTGCGATGCCATTCGTACGATAATTATTTTTTCAAGGCCACCACACAGGGATTGTTTGGCGGGCCGGAAATTGTGGCCCCCGCGGCACAGTTTTTGGAGACCCCTGCTGTAAGCCCTTGGGGCTTCGGGCCACCTTCCACAAGTCACCTTGGGTTCTGCCTCCGCTGTGTCCTTTACTGCTCGGTACTGGGCCGCCCTTGGGTTGGCTGGGGTTTTGTAGCCCTGGTGTGTCTCTGGGTAGGTGGTAGTTTCGTCACTGGTAGGGGCGCGGGGTACTGCACAGCTAGTTTTCACCATTAACAGCGGCCGGCTCTGTTCCGCCTGGGTACGTTGTCCTTTGCGGGGTTTTTTCTTTTTTGTATTTGCCTGTGGGGGGTCTGCCTTTACTGTGGTCCCCCTTTTCCTGTTCTAGGTGAATTTCTTTCGAATTCTACTGTTGGCGATACTCCCACTTGGCCCCCGTGAGTGGACACGTCCCGGGGGTTCAGCTTTAGCAGTTTGTTGGTAGATTTGGGCGCCGGTTCGCGGTACCCTGCCTGGGCTTCCCTTAGCGTGTACCAAAGGCTAAGGGCCCTGGAAAACCCCACGGGGGCTCCGTGGTCCTCTAAGTTGTCCCCGGAGTCCCCCTCGCGTCCTGCGAGTTTGACGGTTGATCTGTCCCCTTGTCTCAGGGTGACACTCACCTGTTGTGCCTCCGCCATGCTGCCTGTTGGGTTCTTGTTCTTGTGACCCGGAGTCGTCCGATTATTGTTGTCGGTACGCGCTCTCCTTCACCCAGGCCACTGGTCTAATAATCGGGTGCAGGCGGCTGCGGCATTGGCTTTGCCTGGGTGTGTGTCTGCAACGCTCTTGGGTTGCAGCCCCGGATGCCCCGAGGCTGCCCCGTTTTGGTGTTGGGGTCTGGACTTGGGGGTGTGGGGTCGCTTCGGCTCTGGCTCCTTCCGCTTCTTGTTCCTCCCCTTCTGTTCTACTCACTTCCTCCCTTGCCTCCTGCTCCGAACCATAGTGGGTTTCGGGGTTGGGGCGGGGTCTGGTTGGGTTGAGACTCGGGCGGTCTCGGGGGTTTTCCCTTCCGGGGTGGCGGCGGAGGCATTCGAGTCGGTTCCTCCAGCGTGCCGTATGGGTCTGACCAGTGGGCTCCCTTCATTAGTGTTTGCACGCTGCCCCGGCTTTTCCTTGTTCAGCTGGGGCTTTGGGGGTGTGGCTCGGCCCGGGTCATGCCATAGAGGTTCCCGGGTTTCAGGAGGGGTGCCTGAGCGCCTCGGCCCCGTTTGCCCCACTTGGGTCCTTGTACCTTGGTGTGGGCTGGCAGTTCCTCAGTGGGGTTATTCCTTCCCTCTGTGTTCCTGTTTTCGGGTATACCCCTCCCTGGGTTCGGTTCCGTNTTTCAAAAAATATTTCACTAATGGCGCAGTACTGTGACGCCTCACTCGTTGAGGTGTTATAACAGTAACTGTCTTTAATTGTTAGGACAACTTTCTTCTCTTAACCACCTACAGAACGATTGATGCTGCTACCAGACATAGTCTTGGCCAAAATGTTCAAAGTTACTATGAAAATAAAAAAGTTATTTAAAAAAATATTTCACTAATGGCGCAGCACTGTGTATAACACGAGGGACGGACGCACATGGGTTGACCAGTGTTGGACGGGTCCACTTGGCGTGGGGCAGCTATAGCACCTTACGTAGGCTGCCAGGAGAATATTTTTAAGGAAACTTCAGCCTGTGCACATTGCTTTTAGAAAACTTATTTATTTGTTATTACATAATTACTAGTACTTATTTCATTTGTTTCATTTGTTTACCATTTTCATGGTAATTCCTGTACCCAGGTGGTCCCTCCCGACGCTCTCCTCCCACCCTCCCGACACCACCCACCCACCCCACCCCCTCCTACACCATGCGCCTCGAGTCACGGGCAGACGGGATTAATACCGTATGGCCCGCCTCATGTTTTCATATACGGAAAAAGACTCGATCATCCGGGCAATTGACCGGATAGTGTAATTTCGGCAGGACATTAACCGGGCCCCAAAATTTATCCGTCCAAACTCTGTTAATCCGGTTCCTGTGGCTATTTTGGCCGGATATTGTGATAACTTTATCCGATTGCGATTTTGGCCGTATAAAGGCGTTTTTCGGATGTTCGAATCCCGGATAATCGCGGGGTTACAGTATTAGACTCTGGCATTAGTCAATGCACATGGAGTTCTAGGCCTACTGGGAATCACGAGCCAGAACCTGGCCCCCCTCAGAGAGGCACGAGGAGCAATGGCTTATAGAAGTCCCCATGTGGTTGGATTCATTCTGTGCCTGCCATTGACCACATCAGGCACTCAGAAAGGTATGCTCCCCAAAACAAACCCCTATTCTGGTTAAAATATTGCTACTGAACGCCAAACTAGTGGACAGAACTCCCCAAATGTAAAACGAGCAAATGAACATGACGTCACCATATCACTGCTCCGCTGTCTGTGCAACCTCCCCTCCCCGGGAGGGGAAAGGGGGAGTCCTAAACCCCTGTGCTGGCTATCCGAACCCCCAGTTCTCTGGCTGAAGGACAAAAAGCATGTAAAAACACAGACCGGAGGAATGGAGGGAGGGAGGGATCCCGGGAAGCTTCCGGGTCTCGTCCACAAAATGGCGTTTCATTACATTCAGCGCTGGTTTTCTGGGGGAGCCCCATCGGCTCACCGGAGCTACTTACCCAAAAACATGACAAGAGTGACTTACCGGGGAGGCAGTCGACCCTCGATCCTCAACGCGAAGTCAAGACTACTGGTTGAAACCACTGACCCAAAGCGACACGAGTCAGCTACCATGACAAGGTAGTTAGCGGCCAGAACCCTGTTTGACCTCCAAAAACCCTGTGCCCAAATGTCAGCCCAAGACATGTTTACCAAAGACAGCAGCAAGCGCATCAAACTTACGAATGTCATGGGCACAAGGATTAGTCACAGGCTGGCTTGACCGAATTACCCTGAAGACAACCTGGGAGTCCCGAACCCTTTAACAGGGAGGAAGGGAAACCAGGTCAACCCAAAGGGCGTCCTTGGCCAGAGTCCGTGACACGCAGATAATGGCAGAGAGCCGCAACTGGACACAACACATGATGCACCCTCAGCCTAACAAACCAAGTATTAACAACCCAAGGACCTCTCCGGAAAGCAGCAGTCTCATTCTTCGCCAGAAGAGGAGACGGCTGCAAACGAACAAACCTACCACCAGAACCAAAAGAGCAGAAACCTCTACTCCAGAGAAGAGCATGAGGCTCCCCAACCCGACCACCTTAGGCCAATGCCAACAGGAAAAGTCTCTGCCAAACAATCCTGAACCTAAGAGGCCACCACAAACTCAGGAGAAGAGAGAAAGGAGGTTGCTGACCAGACCACATACTAGGTGAAGGGACGACGACGTTTCGGTCCGTCCTGGACCAAGAGAAAGTCTACAGAGAAAGGAGAGCACCCGGTCCAATGACCAGGACAGCTCAGGTGGTGCATGAGCAGGTTGGAGGTGAAACAATGTATGAGACAGCATGCAGAATGGTGCAGACATAACATCAATGCTGGATGCAAGCTGCAGCGGCTCCGCCAGAACCGCACGATAAGGGGCGATAGTGTTTGGCATAAGATGACGGTCCTGGAACAACCATGAAAGGTAGGACAAGACAACCTTATCAGACACAGAAGTAAACCTCCGAAGGGATAAGAAATATCGTAAGGACCACAAGGAAACGTCATTCTACTGCCGAGACGAAACATGCAGGTGGGACACTACCAACGAAGCCTTCAGATGGGTTGAAGGCGTCAGATGGGTCTGGCTTGTCGCCCCCAATAGGCACTAGAACTCCTGGGACTGATGACACCAAACTAATATGGCACATGTCAGTTTGATTTATTCACCCAATAAATGTCGTTTCATTACATGGTTTTTTATTCAACCAATTTAATAAACTTTTTTCAATTTAGGTATACGAGCGTCTTGGCGTCCATATAACAAATCGAGGAGAGTCGTACTATCAGAGTCGCATGGAAGCTATAGTAAAAGAACTAAATGTTGCTGGTCTTTTAGAAGAAGACAATGGTCGCAAGGTTAGTACTGTACTTTATTTTTGTTTACATTATTTAAAGTAATCCAGGAGAACATTTTATAGCTAAGAAATGGAAGCAAATCTCTCCCTCACAAACACTAAACTCTCATATTTTAAATGGGAGGAAATGACAGTCTCTCGGCAGTTTTGCACCATTATCAAACTTCAACTTGATGATGGTTTGCAGTGTGTCGGTTTTGAATTTATTAGTTACTACCTCATTAATGTGATGTGTTCTTGATCACTCATTAAAGTTTATAAATTTGTATTAGTTGATACCTGGTAGTGGAGTAGCTGGACTCTGTTACCATAGGAAGTGCTATAATAGGCAACGAGAGTTCCAGTTACCATAGAAAGTTTTGCAAAAGGTAGAGAGAGTGTGCAATTTCCATAGGAAGTGCTGCAATAGGTAAAGAAAGTGCCAGTTACCTCATGAAGGCTTTAGTAGGTAGAGAGAGAGTACTACTTAAACCAGGAAGTGCCACAGTGTGTAAAGGAGGTTCCAGTTAACCTATGAACTGCTACAGTAGGAATAGTTCATTTTCCTATTGTAGCAATTTTATTTAATACAGAAAAATACTAGTCATCACAGGGTTTCCTCTCTTACAATTGATTTTTCAGCTGGCACTGATGCTCCACTTGGAGGCACCTTCAGTGTCTGGCAAGGATTTTACAGGAGGATGTTAATTGTAGGGAGTCAGTTGATGTAGATTTCTGTATATGTATTTAATACAATTATATGCTCTGTATAAATATAATTACATTTTTGTGTAGGAAGTATAGAATATTGACTTAAAATATTGTTTTTAAGTATTTTAAGTTTATATCCAAATTTCTATATATTTTAGGTAATGTTTGCTGATGGTGCAGATATACCATTGACAATTGTGAAATCTGATGGTGGGTTTACCTATGATACGTCAGATATGGCCTGCATCAAAAACAGGATAGACGAAGAAAAGGGAGAGTGGCTCATTTATGTCACTGATGCTGGCCAGTCCCAACATTTTAAGGTAAATATAAGTACATATTTATTAACAATAATTTTCTTTTGTATTTATGCAGCCTGATATTATCTATGTGCAGGTTTCAAAGTTCTTTCCCATTTTATGGGTATGTGATCGCCTGTAAAGACTTGTCAAAAATTTGTTTCATTAACATTTACTGTGCCTACTAGAATGAGAAAATATTATGTTGGTTTCTTGTCTAATATGTAAAAACTGGTCTGCATTTGAGTAGGTACATATGTGTTAAGTATGTTTTCCTCACGGAAGCCCATTGTGGCACCCGGCACTATCTCGCTGACATAGCTCTCACTTACTAGATTGCATCAGCCTTGGAGTTCTATTTGGCTCACCAGGAACCACAGCCTTCCTCAAAGAGGTGCAGCGAGCAGGTGACACTCCATCACCTCACTGGGGAAGGCAGCCAAAAAGTTGTCTAACCAGTATAGACCACTGCTGGGTTCAAAGAGACCAAAGTTTCAAAACCCACCACAACACCCCAAACCACATGAACAAACAATCGAAGTTCTCGAAACGAGCAATTGCTTGTTCGGCTCAACCCCTTCCCACTCGTTTGGGAGAGGGGCATCCTGGGCCACTGTCCTTTGGCCAGGGCCGTTAGTTCTGTTGCTGATGCATTGTGAACAACACATCTGCTGTAGGGCTCCGTGGTCATCAGTACACTGTGGAAGGCCTGATTGCTTTTCAGCTAAGTGCCAGCCTTTATTGGACTTCATCTGGTGTGGCCTGTTACTGTGCATTATTTAGGGAACTGGAATTGGAGGTGTTCGTGAACTTCACCTTGGTTTCATCCACACCTCCTCTTCCTACCCATTTGAGTGTGGCTCGCCTTGCTTCTGATCTTACACCCTGGCTTCTGGCTCCGAAACCTCAGACAGTTTCTGTGTTGAGGCAGGGTTTAGTTTGGGATGTGGCTTAGCGGTTTCCAAGCATGGCTCTTACCGATGTGGGCGCAGAGGCAGTTGAGCTGGTTTGTTCGACCAAGGTTTTGGGGTTTTCCCTTCCAGCCAGCCTCTTCTTCTTCTGAATCCTCTCCCATGGACTCTGCTTTTCTGTCTCAGGTGGTGGGTGTGGATGCCAGCTCTGCCCTGAAGCCTTCATGCTTGGTTTCCAGCACTTGGAGGGGAGTCGGATAGGGACCTGGGGTTGTCTTGGATCCCAGTTTGGTCTTCATTCCTTTATATGCGGGCCTTTTGCTTTTGGGGATGGGTTATCTCATGTTCCCCCCCCCCCTCCCCTTCTATGACTTTGATTTGAGTGCGTCTTTCTCCAGGGATCGTTTCTGCCTGCCACTAGGCTCATCAGGACTGTCTTTCTGGAGGTTCTCTATCTCTCGGCTCCATCTGTCAGTAGCTTGAGAGGTTCTCTTCAAGACCTAGAGTCTCTCTAGGTCCTGCAAAACCTGGAGTTTGTCTCTGAGTTTGACTCGGCTTCTTTTGAATTTGGCTTTTCCTTTATTTTTCTGGTTGTGTTATGAGGGTCCAAAGTCTTCCTGGCTAGCAGACATTCCTCTTTTTCCTTCTAGGTTTCTCACAGCTTTTGTCATTCCTGCATGCTCAAGTGGTGTATGGTAGCGACCATTTTTCAGTTTTTTTTTTTTTTTTTTTTTTTTTTTTTTAGGTGGCTCTTCATTTGAGCCACTCATTGGCTGCCTGCTTGCTCCTGTTCTTTCCAGGATGCAGCTCCATGCCCAACTGTCTTTGTTGTCGGCGGCCCTCGTGGTGAAGGACTCTGCTCATTCACACTTGGCTTCAGTTGTGTGGTTTCTGTCCCTCACGGAGCTCCTTGCTGCTTGGTTCCGCAAGGCCATTGAGGTACTTTGCTCTAAGATTGTTGCAGGTGCCTTCGTGTTCGACATGGCTTCTTCAGTGGCTTTGCCCAAGCTGTCTGCACCTTTGCTCCAAGAGATGGTGGCCACATTCTACACTGCCCACCTCACATATTGACAAACTGTGTTAGCCTGGTTTTTAGTTTCTTGTTTGCATCCTCTTTTTTTGCCTCTCTCCTCTTTTTCTGAGGACATTGTTCCTTTGCTTTTGTCCACTATGGCCACTTCTTGTTGGGTGATTTTGGATTTGTTGTGTCTATGGTTTTTGTTCTCGTTTCTGGGGCTGGTCAGGTAGTGCTGGAGCTTTGCTTGTTCTTGGTTGAGGTAGGTCCTTGGTGGAGCCAGATTCCTGGTTGCATGTACCTACTGAGGCTGATTGATCTGCTGATCAGTGCCATTGTTGTGCTTCACAGATGGCTCCAGCCCATTGTGATTCGGGCTATTCCTCTCGTGGTTTATCCCTTGATGGAGCTCTTGGGGGGAGGTAAATCTTCTTGGTTTGCTGGCCCTCTGGCCCTCACAATTTGTGGGTGTTCCAGGTCGTTTTTGAACAGCCTGCATTGGAGTTGGTCGGTCCCTTTACAGGTTTTAGAGCTTTTGGGGTGGCCCTCCAACCCCTCACCAGTGTTGGGTCATTTCAGTGTGTTCCTCTGAAATGGAACACTCTTGGTTGAAATGACCACATCTCTTCATTGGGTGTCTCATCGCTTCTTAGTTCCATAACAGGACTTGGCATACCTCTGGTTCATCCTCGATCAGTCAAGGTTGACCAGGTTGCATATGACCACTTTGGCTCTTATTCCCTCTTAATCTTGGGTTCAGAATTTGCTAGGTTTTGTTGTGTGGCATCAGGCATACTGCTTTCAAGTTCTCCCTTTGGTTGATTATGGCTCCCCATGTTTTGCCTGGTTTGGTCAGATCGTGGTGACTCGCCTTGTTTGGGGTTTGTGTTCTGGCGTACCTCGATGAATGGCTTGTGTGGAACCCTAATCAGTCCACAATGCACTCCCCTGAATATTAATTATATTGCAGAATGTTCCATATTGACTTTTGCCCCCCTTCCCCACCTGGGTTGAGATATGCTGAACTCATTACATACTATCTGAATACTGTAGCACTTGATATACCAAACTTGTACCCAAGATTGCCTATGTAATACATTAGATTTGGTGTTGGCCCCTCCTCGGTTCGGTTCCGTTCCCCCGGGTACGTCGGTTCCGTCTTTCCGGAGGTTTTCGGCTTATCGCATCCAACCTGGTGTGGTGCGGGCGGCCTTTGCAGCTTACCTCCTGCGTGACCCGGATTGTGCCTCGGAAATGGATCCGTCCGAGTTCAGGTTTGGGACTTTATTCCCTTTCTGGCTCCGTTACGAGGTTCCGGAGTCTTCCTGGCTAGCAGGCTGCCCCTTGTTTGTTTTGGATTCCTGGCATTCCTTCTGTCGTTCCCGCACGCTGGAGTGGCGGGAAGCTTCCACGGTGCTTCATGTTTTCCTGGGGGCGAGCTTGAGTACCTGAATGAGTGCTTGTTTGCCCCTGCCCTTCCCCGCGATGTGGGTGTTATTCAGCTCCATGTGCAGGTTCCCACCCTTTCGGCGGTGCTCGTTGCGGAGGACTTGCGCGCCCGGGGCCTTTGGCTTCGGCCTTGCGGTTCTTTTCCATCCTGGAGCTGTCCTCGGATTGGCTCGTGGAGGATGTGAGGACGCTTGGAAAAGTTGAAAAAGGTGCGGGACCCGTCCCGGGTCCGGCACCTTGTCCTCGACTGCGCGTTCGTCGGCTGCCTTGTTGAAGCTGTTCGCGCCAATTTTGCGGGATGCGGTTTCCCTGTTTTATGCTTCCTGTCTCGCGTGTCGGCAGACGGTGCTGGGTTCCTCCGTGGAATCTGCTTGGGCTCTGGCTCTTAGGCGTTCTTCACCTTTCTGTCTTCTTCTGTTTGAGGAGTCGGCTGTGGCGCAGTTTATTCAGGCTGCGTCGGCGGCTTGTCGTCTGATGTCGGACTTGTTGGTTTTCCGGGGATCCCGGGGTGGGTCTTCCCGGAAGGGTCGTGCCAGGGCTCGGGGTTCCTCTTGTCGTGGTAGGCCTCTGGTGTCAGGTTTGGGTTCGGCTCCTGCTGCGGACCCTCCCTCGTCTGGTCGGCGCGGTGTTCACTCTGTGCGGGGTTCTGGGTCTCGTAAGGGTCGCCGGCCCTTTCGCGGTTTGCCCTATTGACGGGGCGATGGGGGGCGGCTTGCGCTGTTCGCCCACGCCTGGTCCCACGATTCGTGGGCCTTTCGGGTCGTGTCTGGCGGCCTGCGGTGGCGTTGGGTGGCCCCTCCCCCCTTGGGGGGGGTCGGGGCTGGCAGGGCAAGTTTCTTCCCATGCGCTCTGTCGAGTTGTCTTGGAGTGGGTACGCTTGGGCGTCGTCGAAACGACGACGTCCCTCCAATGGGTTTCCCGTCTGTTTCCAGTTCCGAAATGGGTCTGCGCGGACCTGAGGTTCATTCTGGACTTGTCCCATCTGAGCCCCTGGATTCATTGCCCCTCCTTTCGGATGACTACGCTGTCTCAGGTTCGGATCCTTTTGGAGCCGGGCGCTTGGATGGTGTCCCTGGACCTACGGGACTCTTATTGGCATGTCCCGATTCATCCGCGGTTCAGGGACTGGCTCGGTTTTGTTGTGGGACGTCTGAGTTACCGCTTTCATTGTCTCCCATTCAGGTTGAACCTGGCACCTCGCATGTTCACGCGCCTTACACGGGTTGTGGTGGCTCGTTTGCGTCTCCTAGGTGTTCGGGTGTTGGCCTACCTCGACGACTGGCTGGTTTGGGCTCCCAGCCGGTCAGCTTGCTTGCTAGCCAGGGATTTGGTTCTTCCCAGCTCGCCGGGGTTCGGGTTTGGTGAGCTGGAGGAAGTCCCATCTGGTTCCCTCTCAGGTTCGGACTTGGCTGGGTCTCGTTTGGGACTCTCGAACCGCCTCCTTGTCTCTCCCTCCGGAGTGTCTCCTGCGGCTGCGGTCCCGCCTTCATCTGTTTCTGGTGGGCCCTCGGGTCACCCGGCGGTTGCTCGAGGGGCTGTGCGGGAGCCTGAACTTCGCGATGGTGGTCTACCCGCCGGGTCGGGTTTGGCTTCGTCGGCTGTTCTGGTTCCTTCGGGGTTCCCCCTTCCGCCTCTCTCGCGATCGCAGTGTTCGACCCCTGGGGGCCTTGCGTCGGTTGCTGCGTCACCGGCTTCCTCTTCGGTTTTTCGGGGTTCAGTGCCTTGGCGCCTACCCGAGCCCTCGCTCGATGTGTACACGGATGCGTCGTCTCTCGGCTGGGGTTTGTGACCAGTGCTCACCAGGCCGGCCAGGGGCGTTGGGGTCCGTCCTTCTGTCGAGCTCACAGCACGGTGCGGGAGTTCGCGGCAGTGTGGCTCGCTCTTCGGAGGATTCGGGTGGCCCGCGGATCGACGATCCGGCTCCATTCGGACTGCTCTCGGTGGTTCATTGCCTGAACCACAAGGGTTCGATGCGGTCCTTGTCTTTGGGGTTGGTCGCTTCGGGTGACTCGTCTGCTGAGTTCTCGGGGTTTGGCTCTCCTGGCGGTTCACGTACGGGGCGTGTCCAACGTCTTGGCTGACGCCCTGTCTCGCTTCGTTCCCCTCTCCACGGAGTGGACGGTCGACGACGAGTCCTTCCGTTGGCTTTGCCAGACGTTCAGGCGTCCCGAGGTGGACCTCTTCGCGTCGGCGTGGTCGCAGCGTCTTCCCGTGTATGCGGCGCTCTTCCCCTGATCGCGAGGTCGTCGGGTCGTCGCCTTTTGGCTGGACTGGTCGAGGTGGGGGTTCCTGTACCTCTTTCCCCCAGTCCAGCTGTTGCTCCAGGTCCTGACTCGCTTAGAGACTTACCAGGGGAGTTGTCCTTCTGGCCCCTTGGTGGCCGGCCCAGCCTCAGCGCTGGTTGGTTTCAGGCGCTGGTTGCTCGGTGTCCGAACCCGAGGGTTTTTCCACGGCTCCGCCTCTTTCAGCAGATCGGGCCAGTACGTCACGTGGCTGGTTCGATCTTCTCCTCGAGTCTTCGGTATGGATTTAACTCGAGTTATCATCATCTCTATGGTGATCAGGTGGCCTCCTTGTTGGTGTCCCACCTGCGGGCTTCTTCTCGGCGGCAGTATGAAGTTTCCTGGCGGTCCTTCTGTTTCTTTTTGCGTCTTCGTCGTGTTAGTTCCTTGTCTGTTATGGTGGTCTTGTCCTTCCTCTCGTGGTTATTTCAGGACCGTCATCTTATGCCTAACACTGTCGCCTTGTATCGTGCGGCGCTGGCGGAGCCGCTTCAGCTTGCCTTCGGTATCGATGTTACGTCTGCGCCGTTTCGCAAGCTGTCTCGTGCATTGTTTCACCTCCGGCCTGCTCATGCGCCGCCTGAGCTGTCCTGGTCTTTGGACGAGTGCTTGCTTTCCTTTCGTCTCCTCGTTTCGTTGTGGCCCCTTCGGTCCGGGATTGTTTTCCCAAAGCTCTTTTCTTGTTGGCTTTGGCCTCTGGGGGTCGGGTCGGGGAGCTTCATGCTCTCCTCCGGCGCAGGGGTTTCTGCTCTTTTGGTCGTGGTGATTGTTTTGTTCGCTTGCAGCCGTCTCCTTCTTTTCTGGCAAAGAATGAGACTGCTGTGTTCCAGAGGGGTCCGTGGGTGGTTGATGCTGGTTGGTCAGGCCGGGGGTGCATCATGTTTTGTGTCCGGTTGCGGCGCTTCGCCGTTATTTGCGCGCCACGGCTTCTGTGTCGGGGACGCGCTGTGGGTTGATCGGTTTCCCTTCTTCCCTGTTCGCGGGTTCGGGTCTCTCAGGTCGTCCGCAGGATTATTAAGTCCAGCCAGCCTGCGGTCTATCCCCGTGCCCATGACGTTCGTAAGTTCGCGGCTCTTGCTGCCGTCTTTGTGAATATGACTTGGTCTGATATTCGGGCGCGGGGATTTTGGCGGTCGAACAGGGTCTGGCTGCTCATTACCTTGTGAATGTTCCTGGGCCTCGTAGGGCCTGTGTTGCTTTGGGTCGGCGGTTACAACCAGTTGTCTCGGCTTCGAGTTGAGGAGTGAGCGACGACCGCCTCCCGGTAAGTCCCTCTTTTTTCCGTCTGTGGGTAGTTAGCTCCGGGGAGCCGACGGGGCTTCCCCCCAGAAAAACCAGCGTTGAATGTATGAAACGCCATTTTCTGGTTGAGTCCGGAGGCTCCCCGGCATCCCTCCCTCCCTCCGGTCGGCGTTTTTTTCGCGTTTTGCATCCAGCCTCAAGAACTGAGGTGTGGGTAGCCGGTGTGGGGGTCTGGGGCTCCCCCTTCCCCCTCCCGGGGAGGGGGGAGCTGCGTAGACAGCGGCGCGGCGGCGTGTGACGTCACACTAGTTTGCTTGTTTTCTGTTGGGGAGTTCTATCCACTAGTTCGGCTTTTGGTAGCAATTTTAACCAGAATAGGGGTTTGTTTTGAGGCGCTTACCTTTCTGGGTGCCTGTCCCGGTCGATGGCAGACATAGAATGCTTCCAACCACACAGGGGCTTCTATAGGCCATTGCTCCCCTTGCCTCTCTGAGGGGGGTCAGGTTCTGGCCGTGGTCCCTGGTAGGCCTAAGAACTCCATACACATGACTGATGCCAAAGTCTGACATTAGCATATCAACCTGGGATAGTCCGGGAAGCCTCCGGGACTCANTTTAGTTTAATTAGGATAATAAAAAGCTATTAAAACACTGGTTTTAGAAATTATTTATTAATATGAAACTTTCAAAAGTCGTGGGTCACTGAACTATGACGACATAGACGAAAGTGAGTGAAACCTCTCTGTAAAGTGAGGTTTACAGTACAGTATTCTCTTATCTGTCCACTCTCACTCATCTTGTTTCATCACAGAAAATGCTATAAGGAGATTTTACCACATGTAATTACCTAAGTGTAGTTACAGGATGAGAGCTATGCTCGTGGTGTCCCGTCTTCCCAGCACTCTTTGTCATATAACGCTTTGAAACTACTGACGGTCTTGGCCTCCACCACCTTCTCACCTAACTTGTTCCAACCGTCTACCACTCTGTTTGCGAAAGTGAATTTTCTTATATTTCTTCGGCATCTGTGTTTAGCAAGTTTATATATATGACCTCTTGTTTTTAAAGTTCCAGCTCTCAGGAAATCTTCACTGTCGATTTTATCAATTCCTGTTACTATTTTGTATGTAGTGATCATATCACCTCTTTTTCTTCTGTCTTCTAGTTTTGGCATATTTAATGCCTCTAACCTCTCCTTGTAGCTCTTGCCCTTCAGTTCTGTGAGCCACTTAGTTGTCTGTGTTCCCGCCTTCGGCTGTTCATGAGGGGGGGTCCCGGCTTGCTCGAGCGGTTGTGTGAGAGTCTGAACTTCGATGTGCTGGTCTGCCCGCGGGGTCGGGTTTGGCTTTGGCGTCTGTTTGGTTCCTTCGGAGACTCCCCTTCCGCCTCTTGCAATCCTTGGGTTTCGTTCCTCTTGGGATCTTGTGTTGGTGCTGTGTCACCAGCTTCCTCTTTGGGGTTTTCGAGGTTCCGTGCCTTGGCACCTCCCCGAGCCTTCGCTCGATGTGTTCACGGATGGGTCATTTCTCGGCTGGGGCTCTGTGACCAGTGCTCGCCAGGTCGGCCGTGGATGGTGTAGTCTGTCCATCCATCGGGCTCACAGCACGGTTTGGGAGTTCGTGGCTGTCTGGTTTGCGCTTCGGAGGGTTTGGATCACTCGGTGCTCTACCATTCAGCTCCATTCGGACTGTTCTCTGGCAGTTCTTGCCGGAACCACAGGGTTTCTCTTAAGTGTTGACCTTTGGGGTCGGTTCCTAAGAGTGGCTCGTTTTGCTGGTGTCTCGGGGTTTGGCTAACCGTGAGGTTCATGTCCGGGGTGTGTCCTGTGTCCTGGCGGACAGCTGTCTCGGTTCATTCCTCTGTTCGCGGATTGGCCAGTCGTCGCCGACTCATTTCGTTGGCTCTGCCGGACGTATGGACTCCTGGCCATGGACGTCTTCGAGTCGGCGTGGTCTCGGCGTCACCCATTTTATGTGGCACCCTTACCCACCTGCGAAGCGTTCATGTTGGATGCTTTTCGGCAGGACTGGTCGAGGTGGGGGTACCCTTTCCTCTTCTCCCGGTCCAGCTGTTGCTTCGGGTTCTGGCTTGGTTGGAGCCCATTCCCACGAGAGTAGTCTTTATGGTTCCTTGGTGGCTGGCCCAGCTTTATTTTCAGACGCTGCTTGATAGGTGTCCGAACCCGGGCCTTTTCCCGCGGCTCCGCCTCTTTCGGCAGGTTGGATCGGTTCTGTACGTGACTGGTTCGGCCTTCTCCTCGGTTCTTCGCGTCTGGTATTTTGACGCAGGTATCATCAATTCTGTGGTGTTCAGGTGGCCTTGTTGACGGTGTCCCACCTGCGAGCTTCGTCTTGGCGACAGTACAGTATGACGTTCCTAGTGTTTCTTACTGTTGCCTCGTTTTGTGCGGCGCTGGCGGAGCCGCTCCGGCTTGCGTTCGGGGTGGACGTCACATCTGCCTCATTTCGTACGCTTTCTCGTGTTTTGTTTCACCTCTGGCCTGCTCATGCGTCGCCTGTGCCATCCTGTTCCTTGATCAGGGTGCCTTCTTATCTTCTCCTCAGTTTGTGGTAGCCTCTTCAGTTCAGGTTTCTGCTCTTTGGTACTGGTGGTAGATTTGTACATGTGCAGCCTTTCTCCGTCCTAGCGATGGTCGAGATGGCTGGTTTCCGGAGGGGTTCTTGGGTTATTGATGCTTGATTAGTTTGGCCGGGGCTGCGTCCTGTGTTGTCCGGTTTCGCTTTTTGCCGTTACCTGCGTACCGTGTCTGGGGATGCGCTTTGGTTTGATCCGGTTCCCCTCGTTCCCCGTTTCAGGGCTCAGATCTCCCAGGTCGTCCGCAGAGTTTTTCATTCTTCCAGCCTGCGGTCTGTCTTTGCGCCCGTGCTGTTCGGACGTTTGCAGCTTTTGCTGCTGTGTTGGTGACGTCTAGGGCTCATTTCGGGCGCAGGGAATTGAGGGTCGCACAGGTTCTTGGCCGCCCATTCTTTATGGGTGTCTGCTCCTGTGCGTTCTTGTTACCTTGGGTCGCAGGTTGCATCCTGTTGTCTCGGCTTCGCGTTGCGGAGTTTGTGGCGGCCGCCTCCCGGGTTAGCCCTTTCTTTTCCTTAGCTTTGGGCATGAAGCTCCAGGGAGCCGTAGGGGCTCCCCACAGAAAACCAGCGTTGAATGTAATGAAACGCCATTTTCTGGGTGAGCCCCGGAGTCTCCCTGGCAACCCTCCCTCCCACCGGTCAGCTTTTTTTTTCGCGTTGGTTGAAGCTTACCTTCCGAACTGAAGCTTGGCAGCCGGCGCGGTAGGCCCGGGGCTCCCCCCTCCCCCTCTCGGGACGGGGAGGGCGGCGCGGCAGTAAAGTGTGATGTTTGCTTGTTTGCTTGTTTCCTTGGGATTGTAGGGAGTTTCTACCTCTCAGTTCGGTTTTTTGTTTTAGTTTTTTACCATGTGGGGTTTGTTTTGTTATGCCTACCTTTCTGGGTGCCTGACCCCGGTCGATGGCAGATAAGGAAAACCCCAACCACAAGAGGGTTTCCAGTGCCATTGCTCCCTGAAACCTCTCTGAAGGGGCCAGGTTCTATCGCTGGTCCCTGGTAGGTCTGAACTTCTTAGCTAATGTCCCGGTCTAATGTAACATACATTAGCCCGATAAGCTCCAGGGAGCCTCCGGGGCTCAACCAGAAAATGGCGTTTCATTACATTCAACGCTGGTTTTTTACCTCGCATCTCAAAGCTATGCTTGCTTGTTGGCGGCTTATGCCAGTTGCTCTCCTATTTCGGACTTGTTCGTGCTCTGTGGAGTTATTCCCGGCCCTCTCGGATGGGTTGTGCCAAAGCTCGAGTCTCATTTGGTCAGGGTAGGCCTCTGATGCCAGTTTCTGCTTCAATGGGTTCCCCTGTGCCTTCTTTGTCTGGTCGACGTGGTGTTCGCTCTGTGTGCGAAGGTTAGCTTTTTGGGGTTTGTGTTGGCCCCTTCGCTGGTCGCCTCATCGATGGGCCGATAGAGGGGCGGGGGAGGCTGGCTCTTTTGGCAGCGGCTGGTACCAAGATTTGTGGGCTTTTCAGGCCATTTCTTCTGGCCTTTGGTGGTGGTGTTCCCTTCCTCCCGTCGTGGAAAAGGTCTCCCTTCGCATGCCTCTTTCCCATCCATCCATCAGGTCATCTCAGAGTGGGTTCGCTTGTTTGTGGTCAAAACCACCTCGTCTCTAAAATGGGTTTTCCTCTTGTCTCCAATTCCGAAACAGGACCGTACAAATCTTTTGTACATTCTGGACTTGTCTCGTCTGAACTAGTTGATTCCTTATCCCTCCTTTCAGATGACCACGTTGTCACAGGTCCGACTCATTCTTGATCCAGGATGATTTTCCTGGACATTAAGGATGCGTATTGCCACATCCCTATCCATCTAGGGTTCAGGGATTGGTTAGGTTTCGTGTTAGGGCGACAGGCTTAACACTTTCGTTTTCTTCTGTTCAGCTTGAATCTGGCACCTCGTGTTTTTACCTGCCTGACTCGAGTAGTTGTGGCCCATCTGCATTTGCTAGGTCTTTAGGTTTTGGCCTAATATGACGACTGCTTGGTGTGGGCTCCCAGCTGGTTTGCTTGTCTGTTAGTCAGGGATCTGGTTCTTTTCCAGCTTGCTGGGATAGGGTTGCTGGTGAACTGGCGGAAGTCACAGTTGGTTCCGTTCCAGGTTCAGATTGGACTACATCCTTTTCTTTCCCTCCTGCGGCCTTGCTCCAATTGCAGTCTCGCCTTCAGCTATTTTTGAGAGAAACCTAGGTCATTTGGCGGTTGCTTGAGCATCTGTGCGGGAGCCTGAACTTTTCGCTGCTGGTTTATCCGCTTGGCAGGGTTTGACGTCGGAAGCTGTTCTGGTATCCTCTGGGTGGCGTCTTTCGTCACTCCCGCAGTCGCTGGGTTCGTTCCCCAGTGTTTTTGCGCCGGTTGCTGCATTACCGGCTTCCTCCTCAGGTTTTTCAAGGTTCGGTGCCATGGCACCTACCTCTTTCCCTCACTCAATGTCTTCATGGATGCCTTGTCTCTCAGTTGCAGTTTGTGACCAGTACTCACCAGTCTGGCCAGGGGTGTTGGTTGCTGTCCTTGCATTGGGCTCACAACACAGTGCAGGAGTTTGTGGCGGTGTGGCAGGCGCTGCAGCAGATTCGGCTCCCTCGGTGCTCAGTGATCCAGTTCCATTCGGACTTCTCCCTGTAATTCATTATCTCAACCTGTTGGTGTGGGGGGGGGGGGGGCTCTTCAGTCAGTGCCTCTTTGGGGCTGCTCACTTCGGGTAGCTCTTCTGCTACCCGAAGGGTGTGTTGAATGTCCTGGCAGATGGCCTCTCTCACTTCCTTCCTTTGGCTTTGCCAGACGTACAGGTGCCCAGAGTTAGACCTCTTAGTGTCGGTGTGGTCTCTGAATTTCCTCTTGTATGTGGCATTGTTCTGCGACTGTGAGCCTCTCGTAGAAGATGCTTTTTGGCTGGACTGGTTGAGGTGGGGGTTTCCGTACCTCTGTGCCTCTTTTCAAGGTTTACTTTCAATC
>WNGS01063414.1:6538-21927 GCA_020271785.1 Procambarus virginalis | reverse complement strand
GTACACCTATTTTGTCCAATTTCTGTAGTATAACTTATTGGGAGTATTTTGATACCAGAATGAACACTGTATCCCATAAACTGCCGTAAGTAGACTCGAAACTTCATAGATTTTTTTCGGGGTGTTGCGTGTCTGCAAGAGTGCCCCAAACGGGTTGCAGGTGGGGTGACTTTAGCCGTTTATACTGGGCATGTTTACACCTTATAATTTATTATATGCATATGTCTGTTTAGGGAATTTTATTCCGTTCCATGTACAACCAAAAATAACTGTGTGCAACAAGTATAAACTTGAAAAACATAACAATAGTATAAACATTTCGTGTGTATTTAACGCTCACTGATATGTTCCAGCGTTGTTTTATATTTGGCGCTATTCTAACTTACGATTTGTTGATCTTTTTACCTACGTGCTTATAGAACATTCTATTGGGAACACATTGACACAAAACGAATGACGTACATACAAAATTAATGTCAGGACAGTCAAATAAGCATATACTTTCGAAGCACCGTAACGCGCTTGTGTCGTTGCGTCACCGATACCGGGTAACAGTTCCACCACTTCCCACACTATTGCGGGTGGGCCGCGACTATGATTCTACGTTTATATTCATATCTCTGTGTTGGGAATTTCATTGCGAATCCATTGATACCAAAATTAACGCTGTAGGACAAGTGTGGAGTTGACAACAATCCCAAGAGTAGAAACATTTTGTTGCCGTTTTGCGCTCCCGGCGAGTCATCTACGTAGTTCTTTATTTGGTGCTGGTCTCCCTATACTTTTAGTGACCTTTTTACTGATGTTCTTCTAAAGAATTTTATTGCGAACACATTGGTACCAAAATGAAATAAGTAGCTCGAGAACTAACGTCAGAAGAGTAAAAGAGTATACACATTTTTGTTTGGCCGCTTAAGCAACAAAACCGCCGGGAGCACTTAGGGTTTTTTTTCCCTCGTTCGCCAGGCGGCTGAAAGTGTTAAAAGCAATTTTGAAGTTAGAAAGCGTGGCATAGGCTCCTCGAACATTATTCTTTATGTGGTCTTCAGATGATAGTTTTCTATCTAGAACCACTCCTAGATCTCTTTCTTTATCAGAATTCTTTAAAGATGTCTCACATAATATATAGGTTGTGTGGGGTCTATGTTCTCCTATTCCACATTCCATAACATGGTATTTATTAACATTAAATTCCATTTGCAAAGTGGTGCTCCATATACTTATTTTGTCCAGGTCTTCTTGAAGGGCCATCTAAATTGCTTATCCGCTTCCTGATTATCTTTAGCACTTCATCAACCAAACCATGTTCATATAAATTCTGTTATACACAAACTGGCTAGATCACTTTATGTAGACAATATAACATCACTGGTGCAAGGAATCACTGTAACCCTGTTGGACTCCATTGTGTATATTCTCCAGTCCGATTACATTGCCTCTGATCACTGCCCCTCAATTTTTCTGTCAGAAAATCGTTTTCATTTCAAGTTAGAAAGCTTTAACTCTGGTCACCCCCTCTCAATATTTTCCAGAACAACCCTACTTGTGTGGACAAACTGCTGTCGAAAGCCTTATTTAGGTCCTAATAAGATGCCCAGTCAACCCACCCATCTACTTTCCTGTAGACTATTCACTCTGTTGAGTATCAGATATAGAAAACTGAGTAAATTCGATACACAGGATCTTCCAGATCGAAAATATACTGTCTGTCTGATATTATATCATTTCTCTCCAGGTGTCTATACTTTAGGTTTTAACTTATTTTCTTCCAATTTTTGGACCTTATTACACTTGTCAATGATACCGGTGCTATAATTAAGGGGGTCTTCGTTTCCTGCTTCCACTTTTGTAGATTGGAACTATGTTAGCCTTTTTCCACACATCAGCTACAACTCCTGTAAACAGGGATGCCTGAAAAATCAGTTGAAGAGAATGCTGAGCTCAGGTGCACATTCTCTCAGAACCCATGGTGAAACTTCATCTGGACCAACTGCTTTTCTTATTTAGCTCCTTGAGCATTTTTTCCCACTTCGTCTCTAGACACCTCTATGTGCTCTATGTTGTTCTCTGGATTCTTATTGTATCTGGTTCCTGAAGATTTCATTTTGTACACACACACTTTGGAACTTTTTGTTTAATGTTTCACACATTTCCTTTTCATTTTCCGTGAATCTATTTCCCATTTTCAACCTCTGAATATTATCCTTTACCTGAATTGTTGTTTATGAATTATAGAATAGACCTGGTTCTGTTTTAACATTTGTCTGCACTCCCTTTTTCAAAATTTCTTTCTGCCTCTCTCCTCACTGCCGTGTAGTTGTTTCTCGCATCTTTGTATCGCTGGTATGTTTGGGGGTTTGGCCTCTTCCTGTATTGATTCCATTTTGTGTCTTTTGGTCTCTGGCCTCTCGCACTTTCTGTTGAACCAATCCAGTTTCCTAGTTCTGCTTCTCTGTTTTGGTATAAATTTTTTTGTGCCTTTATCATATATTTCACAAAACTTGACATACATCTTATTCACTTCCTTGCCTAGCAACAAGTCTGTCCAATTATACTCATTAAAAATTTTTCTAAGTTGCCATGGAGTTCTGTAGGCCTACCGGGGACCACGAGCCAGAACCTGGGCCCCCAGAGAGGCATGTGGAGCAATGGCCTATAGAAACCCCCATGTGGTTGGAAGCATTCTGTGTCTGCCATTGACCGGGTCAGGCACCGAGAAAGGTAAGCGTCCCAAAACAACCCCTATTCTGGTGAAATTGCAACCAAAAGCCGATCAAGTGGATAGAACTCCCAAAAGGGAAAAGAGCAAACGAGCACGACATCACACGTCGCCGCGCCGCTGTCTGCGCAGCTTCCCCTTCCATGTGAAGGGAAAGGGGTAGCCCCAGACCCCCCACCTGGCTAACCACCCTTCAGTTCTGAGGCTGATGCTATGGGCAACGGTCGTGTGCTCCGGCTCCAGTGGTTGTTTCAGCACTGTACCTAGAGTGTGGTGTCTGTCTTCTAGGTGGTGCATGAGCCAGGAGTGATTCCCCAGTTCTCGGGCTGCATGCGCCTAGGCTTTTCTTCCTAGGTGCCCTGTAAGTACTGCCCTTGGGGCTTGGGGGTTATCTTCCCCAAGTTCCTTGGGTTCTGCCTCTGCTAGGCCGTTTACTGCTGGGTTTTCGACCGCCATTTGTGTGCTAGGGTGTTCAGTCTCCCTTGTTTGCCTTGGGTGAGGGGAAGTTTTGCGTTGGTAGAGGCGCAGGGTACTGCGTAACTTGTTTTCACCAATCATAGCGGCCGGCTCTTTCCGCCAGGGTACGCTGTCCTTTTGCGGGGTTTTCTTTTCTTTTTGTTGTCTGCCTTGTAGGGGGAGGGGGTCTGCCTTGGTTCTTGCCCCCCTGCGTACTGAGCACTCTTCTTCTACCGGTGGTTCCCCCTGCTAGGTCCCTGTGAGTGTTCACGTCTCTGGGGAGGGGGGGTTCAGTTCTTAGAAGGTTGTTTGGTAGACTTAGGCGTCGGTTAGCAATAAGTACCCAGCCTGGGATTCCCTGAGCGTGAGTTCTGTCTTGGGACCTTGGTAATTCCCACAGGGACGCGTGGGTTCAATGAATGTGACCCCGGAGTTCCCCCTTGCTTTGTGTGGGTTCGAGGGTTGCTCTGTCCCCTTGTCTCAGGGTGACTCTCGCTGTCTTTGCCTCCATCTGCTGCCTGTGGGGCTGGTGGCACCTTCGGCCTAGAGTCCTACGAGTTTTGTTGCTTGTTTGTGACTTGGTTACCCAGTCTTATGCAGACTATGCGAGTACAGGCAGCACGGGCGTTCCACGTTGTGGGCAACGTGCTAGGTTGTTTGCTCCTCGGAAGCCCCGAGGCTGCCCCGTTTTCGTTATTGTGACGGGGCTTGGGGGTGTTGGTTGCTTCGGTTTTGTTTCCTTCCGCGTCCCCTTGTTTTTCCCCTGTTATGGTCACCATTTCCTCCCTGCATCCGGATCCTTACCGTCTGTGGGTTCGGAGTCGTGACGGGGCTTCAGTGGTCTTGAGACTCGGCCGTCTTGGGGACTTCCCTTTCTGGGGTAGCGATGGGGGCATTCGAGTATGTTCCTCCAGCCTTGTTGTATAAGTCTGCCAGTGGGTTCCATTTCTTAGTATTTGTCCGGCTCCCCCAGGTTTTTTTTGTGTGGCTGGGGCTTTGGGGGGACGGCTTGGCCCCAGGACCTGCCTTGTGGGTTCCCGGGGCTGTTGAGGGGCTGACTTGGGGGCCTTGGGCCCCGTTGGTCCCCGTCAGGGTTTTTCTACCTTCTGGGCAGGGCTTGCGGTTACGTGGAGTGGGGGTTTTTCTTTCCCCCCCCCCTCTCCGTACGTATTGTTGGGAGTCGGCCCCTCCCCGGTTCGGTTCCTTGTCCCTTGGATCCATCGGTTCCGTCCTGTGGTTGGGTACGTTTCTCCACCCTTTGTGAGATAGACCTTTACCGTGATGTTTTCCCTCTTCTCGGGGTTCTGCATGACTTTTGGCTCAGGTGCGACTGAGCCTTCTGTGCTTTCGTGCTTTACGCTTGCTTCTGTGTGTTCTCAAAGGTTCGGGAAGGTTTTTGCTTCTTCCCGTATTATTGGAACGTCTGTCCTGCGTTGCACAAGGTTGTCGGATTGGGCTACTTGTCGCCCCAGATGAAGAGCTATGCTATGTAGGTTTCGCTACTTACTACTCTTTTCGGCTACTGTTCAAAGCTGCCCTGTATAATCTGAACAGGGACTCCATTGTTGACAATAATATTTGTCTAGTTTTCTAGTCACATTCATGATTTTATTTCTTCAGCTCGTGGGTTTTAGCAACGCGCATCTAGCATCTATGTCTGCGCATGCGCCGTGGTAGTTTGTTTTGATATGGGCGGCATGCACTTGTGCTGGTGTTCTGCGTCCTTTTCTCACGGGTGCTTTGCCTCTTGCTCCTCTCCATTCTCCAATCCGTGCCCCGTAGCTAATAGGGGAGTGTTCCGAATTGCCGCTATGGGGAGGACGCTGGGTTTTCCCTGCGTATGGGTGTGGGGCTCCTCCTTTGCCTCTACCCTCCTCTTCTGCATGTGCGGTTTTGTCTTCTTCCACAGGTGGTGCTCCCGGCATCTTCTCGGCTACATTGTGTCGTGACACATTCGTGCCAACATTCTGCAGGTGAGTTTATGCAGTCTGGCGTTTCTTTCGGTCACACGCTGGTTCGTGGTTTTTGGTTACGAATATAAGAATATCAGGACACAGGTGACTGCAGCAGGCCTATTGGACCATATGAGGCAGCTCCTATTTATATCCATCCAGTCCCACTCTTATGCATGTCCAACCCATGCTTGAGTCCAGCAAGGGGCCCCACCTCCACCAGGTTATGAGGTACACTGGTGGGGTGTATGTTATGGGGTAAATGTTACTGTGTCAGGATGTTATGAGGTGACGTTTTGCTGCAGTTTTCTTACTGTAGATGCACATTGGGGTTTGGTTGTGGCTTTTTGTTTGGCCCTTCCGTGTTTCTTCCTGGGGCCTGCCTTGTTCGTCTGGGTTCATTGTTGCACGAGGGGTCACAGCCCTGTTTTTTCGTGGTCTTACCTGGTCACTCATTCCTTGCCCGTCTTGCAGTGCCTGGCTTAGCCCTTCCATATACATTGGATTCTCTGTACTTACCTAGTTGTACTTCCCTCGTTGTGTTTGCGGGAGTTGGGCTTTGGCTTTTTGGTCCCGCTCTCACCTCTCAATCACTAATATGCGGATTCCTGAGCCTGCTGGGCTCTTTTCATTTCTGCGCTTGAAGCTGTGTGTGTGGTGTCATCCTCCACCACATCACTTCCTCATGTGTTCCGTTTGTCTCCTACTCTGGCACTGCATACTTCTTTCCAACATCTCTATGGCCTCTTTGGGCTCTCATTCCGCTGGTGTAATTACCTAAGTGTAGTTACAGGATGAGAGCTACGCTCGTGGTGTCCCGTCTTCCCAGCATTCTTTGTCATATAACGCTTTGAAACTACTGACGGTCTTGGCCACCACCACCTTCTCACCTAACTTGTTCCAACCGTCTACCACTCTGTTTGCGAAAGTGAATTTTCTTATATATCTTCGGCATTTGTGTTTAGCTATTTTAAATCTATGACCTCTTGTTCTTAAAGTTCCAGGTCTCAGGAAATCTTCCCTATCGATTTTATCAATTCCTGTTACTATTTTGTATGTAGTGATCATATCACCTCTTTTTCTTCTGTCTTCTAGTTTTGGCATATTTAATGCCTCTAACCTCTCCTTGTAGCTCTTGCTCTTCAGTTCTAGGAGCCACTTAGTAGCATGTCTTTGCACCTTTTCCAGTTTGTTGATGTGCTTCTTAAGATATGGGCACCACACAACCGCTGCATATTCTAGCTTTGGCTTAACAAAAGTCGTGAACAATTTCTTTAGTATGTCGCCATCCATGTATTTAAAAGCAATTCTGAAGTTAGAAAGTGTGGCATAGGCTCCTCGCACAATATTCTTTGTGGTCCTTGGGTGATAATTTTCTATCTAGAACCACCCCTAGATCTCTTTATCAGAATTCTTTAAAGATTTCTCACATAATATATAGGTTGTGTGAGGTCTATGTTATCCTATTCCACATTCCATAACATGGCATTTATTACCATTAAATTCCATTTGCCAAGTGGTGCTCCATATACTTATTTTGTCCAGGTCTTCTTGAAGGGCATGACATTCATCTAAGTTTCTTATCCTTCCTATTATCTTAGCATCATCAGCAAACATGTTCATATAATTCTGTATACCAACTGGTAGATCATTTATGTAGACATTAAACATCACTGGTGCAAGAACTGAACCCTGTGGTACTCCACTTGTGACATTTCTCCAGTCCGATACATTGCCTCTTGATCACTGCCCTCATTTTTCTATGTCAGAAAATTGTTCATCTATATTAGAAGCTTATCTGTCACCCCTCCAATATTTTCCAGTTTCCAGAGCAACCTCTTATGTAGAACTCTGTCAAAAGCCTTTTTTTAGGTCCAGATAGATGCTGTCAACCCAACCATCTCTTTCCTGTAATATCTCGCACACCGTCTCTGGGTGTGCGCTGTGTCTTTAAGTGCTGCCGAGACTAGGTTTATCTTTCAAGGATTTATTCCGTCCCCTGGTGCGTGTGCCCCTGGGGTCCTGTAGTCGGTCTTTCTCTATTCTATCAATTTCTTTGTGATTCTTGAATGTGGTGCTCTTGTCCTCATCGCTCGTACTCCTTGCTTCGGGTACTGGTGTGGTGGCATACCTTTGCACTCTTCATTCCGTTTGCTACACATTGTTGTGTGTTTTGTTTGTGCCTTTTGGCTCTCCTACTGCCAGGTTTGGGTTTTTGGTTTCCTGGCTTCCCTGCCTGTTGGCATTTTACGGTCTTGTGGTGTCCTTTCTCTGGAGTCTTGCATCGGAGCCGTCGTCTCCGATCTCCTGGCGGGCTCGCTGGCGTTGGGATGTTTTTCTGTATGGCAAACGTTCCATCTCCTCCTTTGCTGGCTTGGGTTTCCGGCTCTGCTGGTTCCGTAGTCACACCCGAGATCTTCCCGCGGCTTCGCCTCTTCCTAGGCTCAATTGGCCCATGACGGGGCTGGTTCGGTTCTGCCTTGAGTCTCTTGCCTTCTGTTGGTGGTCAGGTGGCTTCGTTCATGGTGTCCCACCTGCGTGCTTCTTGGCGGCAGTATGAGGTTTTTTGGCAGTCCTTCCTTTTCTTTCTGTCCCTTCTTCGGTAGCTGCATTTGTTGGTGTGGTCTTGTCCTTATCTTGTGGAGGTTCGGGGCCATCATCTTGTCTCGTACTGTCGCCTTGTATCCTGCGGTGCTGGCAGAGCTGCTTCAGCTCGCTTTTGATATTAGTGTTACGTCTGTGCCATTTCACAATCTGTCTCATGCGTTGTTCACCCCCCGGCCTGCTCATTCGCCACCTGAGCCGTCCTGGTACATTGTGCTCTTTTTTTTTCTTTTCTTCTCCGCGTTTTTTTGTTGCCCTTTCGGTTCGGGATTGTTTCTCAGAGGCTCTTTTTCTGTTGGCTTTGGGCCCTAGGGGGTCGAGTTGGTGGGCTTCATGCTCTCCTCCAGCACAAGGGTTTTCTGCTCCTTCGGTCTTGGCGATAGGTTGTTCGTCTGCGGCCATCTCCTTCTTTTCTGGCAGTGGTCGAGACTACTGCTTTCCGGAGGGGTCCTTGGGTTGTGGATGCTTTGTTGGTCAGGCCGGGGGGTGCAGCTTTTTGTGTCCGGTAGCGTCCCTCCGCCATTGCTTGGGTGCCTCGTCCTCTGTGTCTGGGGATGCGCTTTGGGTTGCTTCGGTTTCCTTCGGTTTCCTTCCCTGTTCGCGGGTGCTTCTCCCAGGTTGTCTGCAGGGTTGTTACGGCTAGCCAGCTGTTGGTCTATCCCCAGGTACATGACATTTCCAAGTTTGCTGCTCTTGCTGCAGTTTTTGGTAACGTGTCCTGGGCTGACATTCGGGCGCAGGGATTTTTGCAGTCGAACAGGGTCCTGGCTTCTCGATATCTCGTGGACGTTCCTGGACATAGTCAGGCCTGTGTCGCTTTGGGTCGGCGGTTGCAGCCAGTTGTCTCGGCTTCGAGTTGAAGAGTGAGCAGTGACCGCCTCCCGGGTCAGTCCCTTTACTTTTCCTCTGTGGGTAGTTAGCTCCAGGGAGCCAAAGGGGCTTCCACCAGAAAACCAGTATTGAGTGTAATGAAACGCCATTTTCTGGGTGATACCCGGAGGCTCCCCGGTCGGCAGGTTTTTCGCGGGTTTTGACATCCAGCCTCAAAACTGAAGGGTGAATAGCCGGGCAGAGGTCTGTGGCTCCCCTTCCCCCTCCCAGGAGGGATGGAGGGAGGTGCGCAGACAGCGGCGCGGCGACGTGTGATGTCATGCTCGTTTCTTTTTAGGGAGTTCTATCCACTTGTTCAGCTTTTGGTAGCAATTTTCACCAGAATAGGGGTTTGTCTTGCGATGCTTACCTTTCTGGGTGCCTGACCCGGTCGATGGCAGACATTGAATGCTTCCAACCACACGGGGGTTTCTATAGGCCATTGCTCCCCATGCCTCTCTGAGGGGGATCAGGTTCTGGCTTGTGATCCCCGGTAGGCCCACAGAACTCCATACACATGACTGATGCCAAAGTCTGACATTAGCATATCAGCATGGATAAGCTCTGGGGAGCCTCTGGGTCTCACCCAGAATATGGGGTTTCATTACATTCAATGTTGGTTTGTTATGCCTCTTTATTGCCATCTGTATGGTGATCAATTGGCTGAGTTCATGTTGTCCCACCTTCATTCATCTTCTCAGCATCAGTATGAGGTGTTTTGGCGGTCTTTTCACCATTTTCTTTCTCTGTCATTGCTCCTCTGTTTCAAAGTGGGCAATTTTGTAATTTCTTGGCTGTTTATTGATCGGCTTCTTATGCTGAATACTGTTACCTCTTATCATACAGAGTTGAAGGAACCACTCCAGCTTGCATTTAAGGTTGATACTTCCTTGGGCGACCTTTTCGCAAGCTTTCTTGTGCTTTGTTTTATCTCTGGTCTGCTCATGTACCACCCAAGCCTGCCTGGTCTCTTGACAAGGTTCTTTTCTTTCTTTATTATGCTCGTTTTACGGTGGCCCCTTCGGTTCAGAACTATTTTCTGGGAGAAGTCCATACAGCTCTCCGGAGCTATCCAGGCTGATAGGGATAGGCCTAACTTTTGGCATCAGTCAATGTGGGTGGAGTTCTAGGCCTCCTAGAACCCACAGAAAGGATGGAACCAATGGACCCCAAGGGACACGGAACCGAACCCGGGGAGGGGCTGACGCCCAAACAAACTCGTAGGCAGAGGGGGGGGGACCCCACTCCTTGTAACCGAAAGCCCCACCCAGAGGGTTGGAAAGCCCAGGAGGGGACCAATGGGGCCCAAAGCCCCCCAAG
Source organism: Procambarus virginalis (assembly GCA_020271785.1). NCBI lineage: Eukaryota > Metazoa > Arthropoda > Malacostraca > Decapoda > Cambaridae > Procambarus > Procambarus virginalis. Next base: position 12,006 of record WNGS01063414.1, on the reverse strand, counting down.
CCAGACCCTCTCTAACCCCGGGAACCTCTACATCAGGTTCCGGGGTTAGGGAGGTCTCTCCCTAACTTAGGTCTCTCGGGTCGTCCACAGGGTTATTCGGTACAGCCAGCCTGCGGTTTATCCTCGTGCCCACGACGTTCGTAAGATTGCTGCATTGTCTGCCGTCTTCGGTAACATGTCTTGGGCTGACATTTGGGCACTGGGTTTTTGGAGGTCAAACAGGGTCCTGGCCACTCGCTACCTTGTTAATGTTCCTGGTCCCAGTCTGGCCTGTGTCGCTTTGGGTCGGCAGTTGCAGCCAGTTGTCTGGACTTCAAGTTGAGGAGCGAGAGCCGACCATCTCCTGGGTAAGTCCCTTTTGTTTGATTTTGTCTCTGGGTAAGTAGCTCTGAGAAGCCACAGGGGCTTCCCCTAGAAAATCAGCGATGAATGTAATGATACGGCATTTTCTGGGTGAGACTCGGAGGCTCCGCCAGCAATTCTCCCTCCCTCCGATCGGCGATTGTTTCACATGTTTTTCACATCCAGCCTCAGAACTGGGGTGTGAGTAGCCTGGTCGGGATGGTCTGGGGCTCCCTTCCCCGTCCCTGGGAGGGGCGGGGGGTTGCAGACAGCAATGTGGTGACATCATGCTCGATTTTATTTGGGGGAGTTCTGTCCACTAGTTCAGCTTTCAATAGCAATGTTATCCAGAATAGGGGTTTATTTTGGGGCGCTTACCTATCTGGGTGCCTGACTCAGTCGATGGCAGGCATAGAATGCTTCCAACCACACGGGGTTTTCTTTAGGCCATTGCTCCTCGTGCCTCTCTGAGGGGGGCCAGGTTCTGGCTCATGGTCCCAGGTAGGTCTAGAACTCCATGCACATTGACTGATGCCAAAGTCTAATATATCCATATCAGCCTGGATAGCTCTAAATAACCTCTGGGGTCGCACTCAGAAAATGGCATTTCATTACATTCAACGCTGGGTTTTTCTGTGGGTTAGCTTCAGGGAGCCACAGTTTGGTTCCTCTAGAAAACCAGCATTGAATGTAATGATATGTCTCTTTATAGGGGGGTCTCAGTGGGTACCTGGGCCTTCCCAACTCCCAGCCAGGTGCTTTTGTTCATATTTTCTTCGGCTCCAGACTGAAGATTATGGAGATGGGGACTGGCAGCCTCCACAGTGCTGCTATCTGATGATGGCAAGTTATAATGCGTGTTTTGTATACACTATTAAATTAAAGACAAGAGAATTAAGTCTTTTATCTTCCATTTCCTTTAATTTTCATGTAACCCTTACTTTGCAGGACTGTTTTCCAGACTTTGCCAGTAAGCCTCCTCCAATTGCTGACCTCCAGACCTTTTATAAGGAATCTAAGAGGAGGTTTGATGAAGATGAAGCTTTTAAGAAGAGAGCATATGAAGCTGTGGTGAAGCTGCAGGCACATGAACCTTTACATATTAAAGGCTGGCAAGAGATATGTGATATATCACAGAAAGAATTTGAGAAGGTAAGAACATGCTAAAACTGCATATATATAATGGGTCCTGTACTGCAGTGGTGTACATTCTCGATCCACAACCAGAGAGCGTGGGTTTGAACCCCAGCTGGGATAGAAATAGACTTATGTTTCTTAGACTTATGAAATAATGTTTCTTTTTCCACCTGATTCCTTTGTTCTATCAGTAAATAGGTACCTAGGAGTTCTGAAACTATTGTGGGTTGCATCCTAGGGAAGGTCAATAGTTTGATTTAGGGAGACCTTGATACAAGTCTTTGTTCAGACATTTTGTCTCCTAACATCGAGAATTCTTAACGTCTGAAATGTCATATCTGGTTTCATCCTAAGGCAAGAAAAGACTAAGTGACAATAATGTGGCTGAAAAACATATAACCCAACTCCTGAACATGAAGTGAATGTAATAATGTTAGAGTGCATCCTCACTCTAACAAATTCCCTGATGGTCCGAACACATTGTATTTGGTACTAAATGTTCAATGAAACATACAAATGTTTGATTAAGTTAGGATTGTTCGTCCAAGCAATCAGCGTCTGAAGATGTCTGTCATTTACTATGATTCACTAATGTGTAAGGAGCCGGTCGGCCAAGCAGACATACCTGGTTGATACCTGGTTGATGGGGTTCTGGGAGTTCTTCTACTCCCCAAGCCCGGCCCGAGGCCAGGCTCGACTTGTGAGAGTTTGATCCACCAGGCTGTTGCTTGGAGCGGCCCGCAGAGCCACATACCCACCACAGCCCGGCTGATCCGGGACTTCTCTTAGGAAACAGTCCAGTTTTCTCTTGAAGATGTCCACGGTTGTTCCGGCAATGTTTCTTATAGTCGCTGGGAGGACGTTGAACAACCGCGGACCTCTGATGTTTATACAGTGTTCTCTGATTGTGCCTATGGCACCTCTGCTCTTCACTGGTTCAATCTTGCATTTTCTTCCATATCGTTCACTCCAGTACGTTGTTATTTTACTGTGTAGATTTGGGACCTGGCCCTCCAGTATTTTCCACGTGTATATTATTTGGTATCTCTCTCGTCTCCTTTCTAGAGAGTACATTTGGAGAGCTTTGAGACGATCCCAATAATTTAGGTGTTTTATCTCGTCTATGCGTGCCGTATATGTTCTCTGTATTCCCTCTATTTCAGCAATCTCTCATGCTCTGAAGGGGGAAGTGAGTACTGAGCAGTATTCGAGACGGGACAACACAAGTGACTTGAAGAGTACAACCATTGTGATGGGATCCCTGGATTTGAAAGTTCTCGTAATCCATCCGATCATTTTTCTGGCTGATGCGATATTTGCTTGGTTATGCTCCCTAAACGTTAGATCGTCGGACATCATTATTCCCAAATCCTTGACATGCTGTTTTTCTACTATGGGAAGATTTGATTGTGTTTTGTACCCTGTATTATGTTTCAGATCCTCATTTTTGCCGTACCAGAGTACCTGAAATTTATCACTGTTAAACATCATATTATTTTCTGCTGCCCAATCGAAAACTTTGTTGACATCTGTTTGTAGTTTTTCAATGTCTTCAGCAGGGGTAATTTTCATGCTGATTTTTGTGTCATCTGCGAAGGATGACACGAAGCTGTGATGTGTATTTTTGTCTATATCAGATATGAGAATAAGGAACAGTAGCGGTGCAAGGACTGTACCTTGAGGTACAGAGCTTTTAACATTGCTTGGACTCGATTTTATCTGATTGACTGTTACTCTTTGTGTTCTGTTCGACAGGAAATTGAGTATCCAGCGTCCTACTTTTCCAGTTATTCCCATTGACCTCATTTTGTGACAGACAGCACGCTGGACTTGTGATGCTGTGGTCCTGGGTTCGATCCCAGGCGCCAGCGAGAAACAGTGGGCAGAGTTTCTTTCACCCTATGCCCCTGTTACCTATCAGTAAAATAGGTACCTTGGTGTTAGTCAGCTGTCACGGGCTGCTTCCTGGGGGTGGAGGCCTGGTCGAGGACCGGGCCGCGGGGACACTTAAAAAAGCCCCGAAATCATCCCAAGATATCATCCCAAGAAGTTGTCTTTTTATTTTGCTTAACCATTGTTTCCAGGGAAAAGGGGTTGATGGATGATAAAATGGTGTCATTGGTGAGGGTTGGTCTCAGGAGACAAGTGGTGTCAGTTGTTGGGTTTAATATCGGGGGAAGGCAGATGGTGGAAGTTATTCTCATGAAAGGCAGGTGGTGGAATTTATTCTCATGAAAGGCAGGTGGTGGAAGTTATTCTCATGAAAGGCAGGTGGTGGAAGTTGTTGTTGGAAAGGCAGGTGGTGGAAGTGATGGAAGTAGTCAGGGGAGGAAGGTGATATCAGTGGTGGTGACATAATGGAAATGCTTATGCAGACATGACTATCACAAAGACAAATAAGCCTAAACAGGGAGAGCGAAGAAATAGAGCAAACGTTGAAGCGATCATACGAGTCTGAGGAAATGGAATTGGAACAGAAAGCTATACAAGATATAAAGAAAAATCCAAAATATTTGTTCACATATGCAAAATCAAATAAAAAACCTCCACCAGTATTGGACCTTTCATTACAATTAAAGGTACATACACAGAGGACAACAAAGAAATTAGTGAAATTCTAAGAAGCCAGTATGAGGCTATGTTTAGCACACCAATAAACAACATGAAAGTTGATGATCAAGACAGCTTCTTTGTGAATGACATTCAAGGTGCAGATAATGTAACGGATATTAATACGAACTCTGAAGAATTTAAAAGAGAGATTGACAATATGCTCATGCACTCAGCTCCTGGGCCTGACTCGTGGAATTCAATATTCATAAAGAAATGTAAAGTTCCAGTAGCGCGAGCGCTCAGTGTAATATGAAGAAAGAGCCTTAGTTACAGTGGAGATACCAACTGTGCTTAAATCTGCAGATATAACTCCTCTGCACAAGGGAGGGGGGGGGGTAGAAAAGCCTTGGCAAAAATTATAGACCAGTTGTACAAACATCACACATAATAAAAGTTTTTGAAAGAGTTATTAGGAATCAAATTTCTAGTTTTTTGGAAAATAATGAGCTACACTACCCAGGACAACATGGATTTAGAGTGGGAAGATCCTGTCTGTCACAGTTACTCAACCACTGATAAAATCACAGAAGCTTTAGAAGAAAAGCGAAATGCACATGTTGTATACACAGACTTTGCAAAGGCATTCGACAAATGCGACCATGGAATGGTCGCATAGCACATAGCACATAGTGCGGCCATAGCACACAAAATGAGGTCAATGGGAATAACTGGTAAAGTAGGACACTGGATACTCAACTTCTGTCGATCAGAACACAAAGAGTAATAATCAGTCAAATAAAATAGAGTCCAAGTGCAGTTAAAAGCTCTGTACCTCAAAAGTACAGTCCTTGCACCACTGCTTTTCCTAATTCTCATATCAGATATAGATAAAACTACAAGTCACAGCTTCGTGTCATTCTTTGCAGATGACACAAAGATCAGTATGAAAATTACCTCTGCTGAAGACATCGAAAAACTACAAGCAGATATTAACAAAGTTTTTGATTGGGCAACAGAAAATAACGTGATGTTTAACCTTTGGCCACTGAGGGCCTTTTGGCCTTCAAACCCCACAGACGCAACAAAAAAAATTCCAAAAATTCTTTCGTCTTATAAAAGTGTTCATGTTGTGTTCCTGATCACTGGAAAAAAAAAATTGTACGTGGCATATTTTGGCAGAATAGGGCGAGGATGTCTGGCAAAAAACGAGGCGTTGACACCGAGCAGGCGTCAGACGAGGACAGCTCCGCCCCAGCTATCAGGAGGGAGTTGCCACAAAGATATTATTACCTAATTATTTCAATGATTCCGATTTTTTTTCACTAAATTATTCAATAGGTGTGTAATTGTGATATATAATAAAATGTGTGAACCATCACTGTACTCAAAATTATGGTATGCATATTAGTGATTCAATTATTATGTTTATAAAACAA
>WNGS01063412.1:7500-17890 GCA_020271785.1 Procambarus virginalis | reverse complement strand
CTCCCATCTCTCTCTCTCTCTCTACCTCTCCTTTCCTCACTACCCTCCCATCTCTTTCACTCTCTTTCCTTCCTCACTACTCTCCCATCATCTCAATGTTCCATTCTCTTTTCCTCTCTCTTTTCCTCTTGCATTCATCACTCCTCCCATCGCCTTTCCTTTCTCACTCTCTTTTCCTTTCTTGTTTTCTGTCGTTCTTTCCATCCCTCTCTTCTCTATCCATTCCTCTCTTTCGTCTCTTTCCCGTCTCCCTGTCTACTGTTAACATCGAATGGGACAGAGCAAAGAGCCCTGCACGCCTTTGCGCATACACATGTCACAAGCACGCAAGCACACGCACAAACACTCACGCAAACACGTGTACACACGCGCTCATAAACGCATATATAACGTGCGTGTTACTCAGTTGATTGATAGTTGAGAGGCGGGACCAAAGAGCCAGAGCTCAACCCCCCGCAAGCACAACTAGGTGTATACAAACAGGTGAGTACACACACACACCATAATGCACCACACACACACACACACACCACACACACACATCACACACACAAACACATACAAAACATTGTCTAAATGGTTATTAAGAGGGAGAGATAAGTGAAAATAGAAGGAACAAGTTGTTTTTGTTGAAAGAAGGGAGAGAGAGAGAGAGAGGGTAGTGGGAGAGAGAGTGGGAAAGGATGGAAGGGGCGGTGCCAGCTTGAACACCACAACATCCTACTTAACACAGGGCGGAGCAGCCCGTTCAGGCTTTTGTATAAATATTTTATATTTTCTTTGAATGCGAATAATGACGAAGGAGAGGAACAGGCGGAGGAGAAGCTGTTGAAGTGTGGAACACGGTTTATGATAGCAGGTGGGGCTGTCGGCCTTGCTGACACGATGTTGTGATAGCAGGTGGGGCTGTCGCCTTGCTGACACGATGTTGTGATAGCAGGTGGGGGCTGTCGGCCTTGCTGACACGGTGTTTGTGATAGCAGGTGGGCTGTCGGCCTTGCTAACACGATGTTGTGATAGCAGGTGGGGCTGTCCGCCTTACTGACACGATGTTGTGATAGCAGGTGGGGCTGTCCGCCTTGCTGACACGATGTTGTGATAGCAGGCGGGCTGTCCGCCTTGCTAACACGATGTTGTGATAGCAGGCTTGGCTGTCCGCCTTGCTGACACGATGTTATGATAGCAGGCGGGCTGTCCGCCTTGCTAACACGATGTTGTGATAGCAGGCTTGGCTGTCCGCCTTGCTGACACGATGTTATGATAGCAGGCGGGCTGTCCGCCTTGCTAACACGATGTTGTGATAGCAGGCTTGGCTGTCCGCCTTGCTGACACGATGTTATGATAGCAGGCGGGCTGTCCGCCTTGCTAACACGATGTTGTGATAGCAGGCTTGGCTGTCCGCCTTGCTAACACGATGTTGTGATAGCAGGCTTGGCTGTCCGCCTTTCTGACACGATGTTGTGATAGCAGGCGGGCTGTCCGCCTTGCTAACACGATGTTGTGATAGCAGGCTTGGCTGTCCGCCTTGCTGACACGATGTTATGATAGCAGGCGGGCTGTCCGCCTTGCTAACACGATGTTGTGATAGCAGGCTTGGCTGTCCGCCTTGCTAACACGGTGTTGTGATAGCAGGTGGGGGTTGTCCGCCTTGCTGACACGCCGTTATGATAGAAAGAAGAAGTAGCAAGAGCCACCTCCAATCCCCAATCTCAATTCCAAATACAACGAAAACCTCGACAATATCTCGCGACACTAAACAGTAGTAGGATGTTGTTGTTGTTAAAGATTCGCTACCTGGAACATAGTTCCAAGTAGCACGGGCTATGGTGATCCCGCAGTGCCATGCAGTAGTAGGAATAATTGCTTGGTAGGCACTTCAACCTTGACAAAACAACCGTTCTCTGCTTGTTTCCAGGCGCCGTGAAGATGCTGAGGAGTTGGGGGGGGGAGAAGGAGGAGGGGGGTAATCGAGGAAGAGGGGGTGAAATGAGGGGTCGAAACTGTCTACCACTCACACAAACCTCATTCACTTCCTCACAGTCCATTACCCACAGTCCTGACAATAACTGTCTGCTTACATCTTCATGTGAGAGAGAGAAAAGGGAGGGGAGAATGTTGACCAGACCACACACTAGAAGGTGAAGGGACGACGACGTTTCGGTCCGTCCTGGACCATTCTCAAGTCGATTCAAGTCAAAGGGGGGAGATCTATCTCCATTTCCCTCACCCCCTCCCCCTTTACTCCTGAGTACCCCCGTGTACTTCCCTACTCTCTCTCTCTCTCTCTGTCTCATCCTTTTCCTCAGTGGTTGGAACAGGAGGAAAAGGAGGAAGAGGGGGAATAAATAGGAGGTAGATAAAGATGGAGATAGTGCAAACTATGATTAGAAGCTGTGCAGACAATTAATAGACCAGTGTAAAGATTGAACAAGGTCTCCACCCTCCTCTCGATAGATAGATAAATAGATAGATAAATAGATAGATAGAGAGATAGATAGAAAGATAGATCAGAATCATTGTAAATTGACACAGAATCTAGCTGGCAAACAGACATAATAAATCCTACCGTCTAAAAAACTAACTTACCGACAGATGGCGCTCACAGACAGACAGACAGACAGGCATGCAGGCAGGCAGACAGACAGACAGGCAGACAGACAGACAGGCAGACAGACAGACAGACAGACAGACAGACAGACAGACAGACAGACAGACAGACAGACAGACAGACTGACAGACAGACAGGCAGACAGACAGACAGACAGACAGACAGACAGACAGACAGACAGACAGACAGCAGACAGACAGACAGACAGACTGACAGACAAACAGACAGGTAGGTAAAGTTCGTTACCCACTGAGGCTGAAATTACCAGAGACGATTTGAACCAATCAGAAAATTCGATTTGTTTGGTCATTAACCTGGTCTCGCCGTTGATTGGCTGATGGCCTCGCCTAAGCTGGATATTCTCTTTAAGCTGTCGGGGGTTGAGCTGCAGCTCTTGGCCCCTTAACTGTCTGGTGGTGCAAAATTGTACTTATGACATGGTGCTTACATTAGCATGTCTTTATCTACCCTGTCGATTCTCTTGAGAATCTTGAATGTGGTGATTATGTCCCCCCTAACTCTTCTGTCTTCCAGCGAAGTGAGGTTTAATTCCCGTAGTCTCTCCTCGTAGCTCATACCTCTCAGCTCGGGTACTAGTCTGGTGGCAAACCTTTGAACCTTTTCCAGTTTAGTCTTAGGCTTGACTAGATGTATGTGTGTGTGTGTGTGTGTGTGTGTGTGTGTGTGTGTGTGTGTGTGTGTGTGTGTGTGTGTGTGTGTGTGTGTGTGTGTGTTCACTTAGTTGTGCTTGCGGGGGTTGAGCTTTGCTCTTTCGGCCCGCCTCTCAACTGTCAATCAATCAACTGTTACTACTTTTTTTCCCCACACACACACCCCAGTCACTTGGCCTGGACGATAGAGCGACGGTCTCGCTTCATGCAGGTCGGCGTTCAATCCCCGACAGTACACAAATGGTTGGGCACCATTCCTTCCCTCCCGTCCCATCTCAAATCCTTTTCCTGACCCCTTCCAAGTACTGTATAGTCGCAATGGCTTGGCACTTTATCCTAGATTATCCTTTAAAGATTTAGCGATGCTGAGAGAATTATCCTCACATCTGAGAGAATGGAGATGCCGGCATCTTTGACCAGACCCACACACTAGAAGGTGAAGGGACGACGACGTTTCGGTCCGTCCTGGACCATTCTCAAGTCGATTGTCCTCACAATCGACTTGAGAATTTTCCAGGACGGACCGAAACGTCGTCGTCCCTTAACCTTCTAGTGTGTGGTCTGGTCAAACTACTTCAGCCACGTTATTGTGATTCCTCGCCTGCAGATGCTGGCATCTTGGAGTCAGATGATAACCTCCAGCATCCACTAATCACCCCTCGTGCTGTGCCGACAGGTGTGGTTCCAGAACCGACGGGCCAAGTGGCGCAAGACAGAGAAGACTTGGGGCAAGAGTACCATCATGGCAGAGTATGGCCTCTACGGTGCCATGGTTCGGCACTCTCTTCCTCTTCCGGAAGCCATCGTCAAGTCTGTGGAATCCGGGGATGAGTGCCCCGCCCCCTGGCTCCTAGGTATGGGTCAGAGTCCGCCAGGTGAGTCCACGACGGCGCTCGATCCCCGTCGCTTCCGGCACCTCCTCCTCGAACTGCCTTGTTTCCCCTCGGCGCTGAGTCGTTAGGAAAAATGGGGAAAATCGAGGTCATTAGAGGTCATATTGGTGGCGGCGAAATGTCAACTGGAGATTTCCAAACCTGTCAGGAACTGGAAAGTTGTGATCAAACGTAATTCAATTCCTACAACTTGACAAGGTGTTAAATTGACCGATCATGGCGTCAGGGGGGCAGAATACACACCATCCATCTACGTCTACGAAACCTGTACATCCCTCTGAGCACCGAAGCGCTATATACGAGATCGTCTACGGCAACCTTGGTCGTTCAGAATGCTCTCGCAGCGTTTCCAAGCTCGTAAACGCTTTAATAAATAGGATAAATGGGAGGAAAGATGTACCGGTTTCGTAAGAGTTTCGCTTGATGACTGGTGATCGTGGCGAGGAGTTCACAGTCGGGCTCTCGTTAATCCTGGCCACGTTTTATAAGCCTAAAATGTCAATTTGATTTAGAATGCTGTAGTCCAGTCATTAGATTTGAAGTCGAAACTAATTTCATTTTAATTCTAATTGCTCTTGATCTAGTAAATGGATCAGCTGGACTTTAACGTAAGGGTCAGGGGGGGGAAGGGGTTAAAGGGGGTCGCTGGGGTGTCATTGACCGAAAAGTGGGGTCAAAGGTCAAGAAGCTGGGGGTCAAACTTGGCCAGGTGACGAGGGTGGTGGTGTCGGGGTGACGGTGGGGCGCCTCTGTGGTAACTGGTGACCCCAAGCTGGGGTCCCCTTGCTGGGGTCCTTCACTGGGGTCCTTGCTGGGGACCCCTTGCTGGGGTCCTTGCTGGGATCCTTCGCTGGAGTCCTTGCTGGGGTCCCTCGCTGGGGTCTCTTGCTGGAGTCCTTCGCTGGGGTCCATCGCTGGGGTCCATCGCTGGGGTCGCTCCCTGGGGTCCCTCGCAGATTAGGGGTCTAGAGCACATCTTCATGGATATAAAATACCAATATAAAACACCACTTTTCTCTTGTGACATAACAATATCTTCATTCAAGTTGACATTTTAATACAGACATTGTTTTCAGTCCAATATTTAACAGTCTCAATGATGTGACCTCTTGACCCGAGCGCTGACCCTCTCTGTGCGTCCCTCTGACCCCTTGACCTTCACAGGGATGCACCGGAAGAGCCTCGAGGCGGCGCAACAGCTTCAGAAAGTGGAGGAAGGAGAGAAGGACCAAGATGGCGACGCAAAGAGTCAAGAAGAGACGCAAAACCCACACGCAGGAGACGCAGGGGGAGGAGGGGATTCGCTGAGACCTGGAGGAGGAGTCAGCGACGAAGGGGAGGACGCAGGAGGGGAATCGAGCGAGGACGAAGGGGGTAGCGAAGTCGGGTCGCCCGATGATAAGCATCCCTCTCAGCCAGAGGATTTCAGGTGAGTGTCTCAGACGGCCACTTATGGGAAACTCAGACGATTCTGACTTTAGATTTGTTCAGCCTTCTCGACGCCCATTTCACCCTTCTCGACGCCCATTTCACCCCTCTCGACGCCCATTTCACCCTTCTCGACGCCCATTTCACCCTTCTCGGCGCCCATTTCACCCTTCTCGGCGCCCATTTCACCCTTCTCGACGCCCATTTCACCCCTCTCAACGCCCATTCACCCCTCCGAGCCCCCCCAGGCTCACACCTACCCCTGACTCTAGATCCTGGCCCCCAGGACCCGACCTCGCCACCTGACACCACACGAGGCAGGCTTGGACATATTCTTAGTTCAGTCGGGTTCGTTCCCGACTCCCGATCGGAAATTCCGGGTTCGGGCAGGACAGACCTGGTTACTCGCGCTTTCTATCACCTAATGCATCTGTTCACCTAGTAGTAAAAATGAAACATCAGGAGTTGGTCAGCTTATTGTGGGCTTGCATCCTTTTGGGAGGGTTAGTAATCCGACCGCTGGTTTTCTATATAAGACTAACACGTATATATATACACACACTGGCTGCCTGTCCCCTCGACACAATGAATTATTAATTATGAAAGAATAAAGAATAGTTCTTGACTGGGATAAATTGTTGGATTATTCTAAAATTAAAAATTGTGGATTATTCTAAAATTAAAAATTGTTGGATTATCCTAAAATTAAGAATTGTTGGATTATCCTAAAATTAAAAATTGTTGGATTATCCTAAAATTAAAAATTATTGGATTATTCTAAAATTAACAATTGCTGGTTTATCCTAAAATTAACAATTGTTGGATTATCCTAAAATTAAAAATTGTTGGATTATCCTAAAAATAACAATGTGTTGGATTATCCTAAAATTAACAATTGTTGGATTATCCTAAAATTAACAATAGCTGGTTTATCCTAAATTAACAATTGTTGGATTATCCTAAAATTAAAAATTGTTGGATTATCCTATAATTAAAAACTGCAGGATATAAGCTGTAATTGGTCTGTAGGTAATTGGTCAAGACAGTGATGTGAGAATACCTGGGGACAGAATCACGAAGCAGTTACGCAAGCACTTACGAACCTGGGGTCAGGTTCACGAAGCAGTTACGCAAACACTTACCAACCTGGGGTCAGATTCATGAAGCAGTTACGTAAGCAGTTACGAACCTGGGGCCAGATTCATGAAGCAGTTACGCAAGCACTTACGAACCTGGGGCCAGATTCATGAAGCAGTTTCTCAAGCACTCACGAACCTGGGGTCAGATTCACGAAGCAGTTACGTAAGCCCTTAAGAACCTGGGGCCAGATTCATGAAGCAGTTACGCAAGCACTTACGAACCTGGGGCCAGATTCACGAAGCAGTTACGCAAGCACTTACGAACCTAGGAACAGATTCACGAAGCAGTTACGCAAGCACTTACGAACCTGGGGTCAGATTCACGAAGCAGTTACGCAAGCATTTACGAACCTACGTAAGCACTTACGAACCTGGGGTCAGATTCACGAAGCAGTTACGCAAGCACTTACGAACATAGGGTCAGATTCACGAAGCAGTTACGTAAGCACTTACGACCTGGGGTCAGATTCACGAAGCAGTTACGCAAGCACTTACGAACCTAGGGCCAGATTCACGAAAGTCCACGAACGCGTGATATCCACGAACGCATCTGTTGATCCCTCCCGCTATTTTTTATTTATTTTTTTATTTTTTTTCTACGACAGATGGGGTCATACATTAATACAATAACGACTAGCTTATACACATTTTCCTCTGTCCTCTATGGACAGGGTTAGACGGTGGCTACAATACATAGTTAATAAGCATGGAAGATTGATTGATTGATGGAGATTAAGCCACCTAAGAGGTGGCACGGGCATGAATAACCCGTAAACTGAATAATGATTGTAGTGCCCTTAAATGCTAACCAGCAGTGCCGTCAATCTCACCTGTCTTACAAAGACAGGGATGTACTGGTGGATCGGTTGCCCTGTCAATCGACAGTGAGATCTGCTTGCTACTGTCCATATCTGTCTCGACAGTACGCTTCCTGGTCTCATATATTGCATGGGGTAACCTGACCTAACCTAACCTAACCTAACCTAACCTAATCTAACCTAACCTAACCTGACCTAACCTAACCTAACCTAACCTAACCTAACCTAACCTAATCTAACCTAACCTGACCTAACCTAACCTGACCTAACCTAATCTAACCTAACCTAACCTAACCTAATCTAACCTGACCTAACCTAACCTAACCTAACCTAACCTAACCTAACCTAATCTAACCTGACCTAACCTGTCTTGGGAGCTGCTGGTTGTGAGAGATGTGTTCAGTCAGTAGAAAGGCATGACACGAGGCCACGAGTTGAAGGGTTGAATTGATGAATGCGTCAAAATTGATGAATGCGTCAAAATTGATGAATGCGTCAAAATTGATGAATGCGTCAAAATTGATGAACGCGCCGAATTGATGAATGCGTCAAAATTGACGAATGCGTCAAAATTGATGAATGCGTCAAAATTGACGAATGCGTCAAAAACTGACGAATGCGTCAAAAATTGACGAATGCGTCAAAAATTGATGAATGCGTCAAAAATTGACGATGAATATAAGCCTGCAGACGAGTTGAGTTCTGCACTAGCAAGTGCAACTCAACCGCCGTACCTTCACTCTGGCGTCACACCAGAGTAAACTCATCCTAGGTACACTCACAGTACACACACACACACAGTATATTAATCCTCCCCCAAACCAGTATACAAATATACCCTCCATCCTGCCGGAATACACCTAACATATACCCCAGGAGGCCTGGTCGACGACCGGGCCGCGGGGACGCTAAGCCCCGGAAGCACCTCAAGGTAACCTACCCCAGCTTAGCATAACTGAATCAAGTTTACCATTGCTTGTACGGTAAACTGATGACATATCTCAAATGCATTACTCTCCATTCTATAATTATTAATTTCAGACTATGTCTCGTCCCTGCGTTATCATCCCATTTTACACCAGTCCTGTTGAAACTGATATCATCAGACTTTGAAAAATGATTACAGAGTGTAATAATATACGCGAGTAGATTGAGTTTACAATCTATGCGAGTAGATTCGTTCATCGTGTAGGTAGAATTATGTTATAATTAATTCCCTAACTTGTGTTCGTCTGCTGTTTGTGTAGAGTCAGTTTAAATTATCGTCTGTGTAAACTCACCCTAGATCATTACTGTGTATACTGTGTAAACTCACCCTAGATCACTACTGTGTATACTGTGTAAACTCACCCTAGATCACTAGTGTCTATACTGTGTAAACTCACCCTAGATCACTATTGTCTATACTGTGTAAACTCACCCTAGATCACTAGTGTCTATACTGTGTAAACTCACCCTAGATCACTAGTGTCTATACTGTGTAAACTCACCCTAGATCATTACTGTGTATACTGTGTAAACTCACCCTAGATCAGTATTGTCTATACTGTGTAAACTCACCCTAGATCACTAGTGTCTATACTGTGTAAACTCACCCTAGATCACTAGTGTCTATACTGTGTAAACTCACCCTAGACCACTAGTGTCTATACTGTGTAAACTCACCCTAGACCACTAGTGTCTATACTGTGTAAACTCACCCTAGATCACTAGTGTCTATACTGTGTAAACTCACCCTAGATCACTATTGTCTATACTGTGTAAACTCACCCTAGATCACTAGTGTCTATACTGTGTAAACTCACCCTAGACCACTAGTGTCTATACTGTGTAAACTCACCCTAGACCACTAGTGTCTATACTGTGTAAACTCACCCTAGACCACTAGTGTCTATACTGTGTAAACTCACCCTAGACCACTAGTGTCTATACTGTGTAAACTCACCCTAGATCACTAGTGTCTATACTGTGTAAACTCACCCTAGTCCACCATTGACTATCTAAGATTATTCCGGACTACCAAAATCAGTGTAGCTCTAATTCGTTCGTCTACAGCTATGAAAGCCTCTACTAACCTAGCCTAGCAAGAGAACCTGGCTAGGACCTAGCCTTGGGGATGCCTAACCGGTCTGGTTCCGCAGGTCCAGCAGCATCGCGGCGCTGCGACAGAAAGCGCAGGAACACAGCGCTCGACTCCTGCAGAACGCCAGTCCCAGTGACAACACCACCCACGGCCCCACGCCCGCAGACATGACACATGCGTACCTCCAAAGCCTCCAGCAGCACCACCACCAGCAGCAGCAGCAGCAGCAGCAGCAGGGGATGCTTGGAGCGCCCCCTTCACTACCTCCACCTCCACCACCATCGGCACCACCACCACCATCAGCACCACCACCACCACCACCACCATCTTCACCTCCAACACCGAGGCCGCCTCACCTACACCAGTCATTATATTAAGGTAAACACAGATTTCCTCTGCTACCAGTTACGGGCTCGCCATAGCCCGTGCTACATGGACACTTCGTTCTGAGTAGCTAAATCAGAAACAACAACAATATCCTCTGCTATTACGGGTTATTCATGCCCGTGCCGTCTCTTGGGTGGCTTAATCCTTATCAATCAATTATTCCTCTGCTCTGAGTTTCTGTCTAAAACATCACTTTTCTAAAAGTAATACATCACTTTTCTAAAAGTAATACATCAGCTTTCTAAAAGTAATACATCAGCTTTCTAAAAGTAATACATCAGCTTTCTAAAAGTAATACATCAGCTTTCTAAAAGTAATACATCAGCTTTCTAAAAGTAATACATCAGCTTTCTAAAAGTAATA
>WNGS01063412.1:0-2500 GCA_020271785.1 Procambarus virginalis | reverse complement strand
CTCCGCCACCCTCCCCCATTCATCACTAAGGGATATTCAGTCGTTTTATACAACAGTTCAATTCACTCAAACGATATTCCTAAAGCACCAATCAGGAGCTCCTCCCTCTACAAGTCTGTAAGTGTTCCCCTGTTCTCGCCCCCCCCCCCCTTCAACAAGAACATCCGCCTCGGGGCCCCCCTACACCACCCTACAACACCATACCACCACCACCCACCTCTCTTCCCCCCCCTCTTTTATTATATTTCCCCTCCCATTCTTCACTTTGAACATTACAAGTGTGGTGTTTCCTGCTATGTCGTTACGTACGAGAATTTTATGTGTGATGTGGCGCTCCGTCTCTGTGTGTAGGGGCTTTGTCAAGATGTCTACGAGGTACATAATTAGCTTTATGGGTAGTCACAGCGCGACGGATCGAAAGATTACAAAACGAAATTGCACGATATAGTATACAGTGGACTGTTTTATTGTGGTGTCTCTGACTCTCTATATATATATATATATATATATATATAGATAGTTTGTGTGTGTGTGGGTTGAGGGGGGTGGGTTTGAATAGTGTGTGTGTGTATAGTATATATATATATGGGTTGGGTTATAATATATATATATATATATGTGGATGGTCTATATATATATTAAATATAGTATAATATATATATATATCAACCTTTTCCTATTAGACGCACCTACGTTCTGAAAGGGCGCCCCAACCCTACGGCAAGCCCCCAAGTTTGCAGAGCTTAGGAAACCTATTACTGAAGACCATGCACGAAAACAGTTGTTAACCTCTTATTCAATGAATGCCAGTGGAAACAAGCCACTCTTCTGTTAGGCAGTCGGGTGGCTTGGGGTCCGCGACTGCCACCAAATTGCTGCTCCCAGCACTTCCTGTCTTCCTCCTCAGGCATCAGATGACCTGGTTCAGGAAATTCTACCTGACACCCTCAGTGATGTAGTGGGGATACAGGACCCCCACTACACGGAGTGCGACACGAAATGGGGTGCCATGGCAGACCAGCACTCAGACCAGCCATGCCGATAGCCAAGAAAACACTCCAGTTGGGACAACCCCATTGTAGACAAAGAAGCCAAAGCTTTGCTGGAGGCAGCATCACCCCCAGTGATCGGGCACGCCTCACAGCTGTGCACGCTCCCCATGCAGGGGACTTCCTTTTGGCAGTCCCTATTTCTGACGACAGGCCAACGTCTTGATCCGCAGGAGCTCACTATTGCAGTCGCTCTCCGTCTTGCTGCCCCTATCACACTGTTCATAGGTGTATTTGCGGCGAGGTCAGATGCTGACGAATATGGATTGCATGGCCTGCACTGTGAAAATCTGGTGGTTGGCACACTAGACACGACGAAGTTAATGACATTATTAAAAGAAGCCTTGCCTCTCCCCAGTGTCTCCAGCGGAGAGAGAGCCTGCAATCTATTGAACCGTAACCTTGCTATCTTTGCCGGCCGACCAACGGAATCGCACTGCGTCCGTGGAAGGGTGGCAGACAGTTTGGCATGGGACTATACTTGCGTATCCACCCTGGCCGCCACATACATCAACCTCTCTGCCGGCACAGCAGGAGCCGCGGCGACACAACAGAGAAAGAGACCAAGTCAGCAAGTACAGGCAATTAGATCATCGGTACATCTTCGTTCCAATAGGGTCTGAGACCCTAGGCCCATGGGGAGAGAGGTGCAAGAAGGTTTCTTAAGGATCTTGGTTCCAAGCTCATTGACACCACAAGAGACCTAGAGCGGAAAGTTTTCTCTTTCAGCGCCTCGTGTCGCGATCCAGAGGGGGAATGCTCGCTGCATCCTCGGATCCTGCCCAACGTCGGAGGAGTTCGAGAAAATCTACAGCTCTAGGAAGCGAACTATTTTTGTGGTTTCCTCTTAATGCCGTTTTTGTCTACAATCAGATATGTAACTGTATAACTTGCATAATAAAGTGTACACCATAAAAAAAGGGGGGTGGTAGGAGAAGGCGGACACTCGTATGTATTCAGAGTTAAATGGCAAGTTTTACCTGAATGCTCTGTGTTCCCTTCTCTGAGGCTGTGGTCCCTATAATTGCACCAGAGGTGGTACCCCCCCTTATATATATATATATATATATATATATATATATATATATATATTATATCTATATATTATGACAATGTCAGACCACGGGGAAAAATGAAACAGGGAATTTCCTTAAGGAAATTTAAGGAAATTCCTGTTTCATTTTTCCTCCGTGGTCTGACATTGTCACATTGTTAAAATCACGGGTTTAATTTCGTGATATACGCATATATATATATAATCTATTACTATAGTATATATATCATATATATATCTATATATATATATATATATATATAAATATATATTATAATATAATATATGAAGGGAGGGATGGGAGGAAACGAGACAGCAAAGACGTAGATAGCTGGATGGATACATAGAGGGATAAATATATGGATACTCAGATTAATGGATAGATAGACGGATATAA
>WNGS01063398.1:34373-51758 GCA_020271785.1 Procambarus virginalis | reverse complement strand
GAGCATACTGGTCCATGCTCGTGTACCGGAGCATACTGGTCCATGCTCCTGTACTGGAGCATACTGGCCCATGCTCCTGTACTGGAGCATACTGGCCCACGCTCCTGTACTGGAGCATACTGGTCCATGCTCCTGTACTGGAGCATACTGGTCCATGCTCCTGTACTGGAGCATACTGGTCCATGCTCCTGTGCCGGAGCATACTGGTCCATGCTCCTGTGCCGGAGCATACTGGTCCATGCTCGTGTACCGGAGCAGACTGGTCCATGCTCCTGTACTGGAGCATACTGGTCCATGCTCCTGTACTCGAGCATACTGGTCCATGCTCGTGTACCGGAGCATACTGGTCCATGCTCGTGTACCGGAGCATACTGGTCCATGCTCCTGTACTGGAGCATACTGGTCCATGCTCCTGTACTGGAGCATAGTGGTCCATGCTCCTGTACTGGAGCATACTGGTCCATGCTCCTGTACTCGAGCATACTGGTCCATGCTCGTGTACCGGAGCATACTGGTCCATGCTCGTGTACCGGAGCATACTGGTCCATGCTCGTGTACCGGAGCATACTGGTCCATGCTCCTGTACTGGAGCATAGTGGTCCATGCTCCTGTACTGGAGCATACTGGTCCATGCTCCTGTACTGGAGCATACTGGTCCTTGATCCTGTACTGGAGCATACTGGTCCATGCTCCTGTACTGGAGCATACTGGTCCATGCTCCTGTACTGGAGCATACTGGTCCATGCTCCTGTACTGGAGCATACTGGTCCATGCTCCTGTACTGGAGCATACTGGTCCATGCTCCTGTACTGGAGCATACTGGTCCATGCTCCTGTACTGGAGCATACTGGTCCATGCTCCTGTACTGGTGCATACTGGTCTATACTCCTGTACTGGAGCATACTGGTCCATACTCCTGTACTGGAGCATACTGGTCCATGCTCCTGTACTGGAGCATACTGGTCCATGCTCCTGTACTGGAGCATACTGGTCCATGCTCCTGTACTGGAGCATACTGGTCCATGCTCCTGTGCCGGAGCATACTGGTCCATGCTCCTGTACTGGAGCATACTGGTCCACGCTCTCCTCTTTCCGATTACATCTTTCCTTAACCGACCGGAGGAGCCGGTTGGCCGAGCGGACAGCACGCTGGACTTGTGATCCTGTGGTCCCGGGTTCGATCCCGGACGCCGGCGAGAAACAATGGGCAGAGTTTCTTTCACCCTATGCCCCTGTTACCTAGCAGTAAAATAGGTACCTGGGTGTTAGTCAGCTGTCACGGGCTGCTTCCTGGGGGTGGAGGCCTGGTCGAGGACCGGGCCGCGTGGACACTAAAGACCCGAAATCATCTCAAGATAACCTCAAGATAACCATGGCGACTGATGAGCACGCTCATCAAACAGTTTATGAGCTGCCTTGCACCACCAGGTTGTTTATAACAATAATGCCTACTGGTTGTGGGGTTCCCCCTCCCATTAACTGTTTAGTGAACATTAAGAAAGTCACCTTGAAGGCAAGATGTACGTCACTACTTGATTAACCGCAGCCACGGGCACTGCTTGGTGTGAACTCCTTTACTGTGTAGCATCACTTGCCAGGGTCCGGCCCTCTCACTCGACACATGTATCGTGGAGACGGCTGGTGCACCGGGACACATGTATCGTGGGAGACGACTGGTGCACCGGGACACATGTATCGTGGGAGACGGCTGGTGCACCGGGACACATGTATCGTGGGAGACGACTGGTGCACCGGGACACATGTATCGTGGGAGACGGCTGGTGCACCGGGACACATGTATCGTGGGAGACGGCTGGTGCACCGGGACACATGTATCGTGGGAGACGACTGGTGCACCGGGACACATGTATCGTGGGAGACGGCTGGTGCACCGGGACACATGTATCGTGGGAGACGACTGGTGCACCGGGACACATGTATCGTGGGAGACGGCTGGTGCACCGGGACACATGTATCGTGGGAGACGGCTGGTGCACCGGGACACATGTATCGTAGGAGACGGCTGGTGCACCGGGACACATGTATCGTGGGAGACGGCTGGTGCACCGGGACACATGTATCGTGGGAGACGGCTGGTGCACCGGGACACATGTATCGTAGGAGACGGCTGGTGCACCGGGACACATGTATCGTATGAGACGGCTGGTCCACCGGAACACATGTATCGTGGGAGACGGCTGGTCCACCGGGACACATGTATCGTGGGAGACGGCTGGTGCACCGGGACACATGTATCGTGGGAGACGGCTGGTGCACCGGGACACATGTATCGTGGGAGACGGCTGGTGCACCGGGACAAATGACTACTGGCTCCTTGTTTGTTGCACTCTGCAACTTTACCCGGATCTGGTCAACGTCTCTTTAATAATGCAGGCTCCATCATACTAAAATGTTGTCTTGAGAAAGTGGCCCGAGTGTGTGGAGAGCATACCCACTGATACACTCCTTCTCAAGTTACATATATGCTACATGTGTAGCCTACTCCAGCAAGGAGTTTAAAAACATTATTGACCATTTCGTATTGTTCACGTGCCAGCATTTGCAAGAATACAACATCAGCGATCATAAGGAATCTAAGAAAAAACTGCAAAGTATTTACCTGCAGACGATATGATCATTTGATAAGATGATGAAGCTACCAAACCCGACCATTATGTAAATCTCTCTCATTCTCAGTCGCCAGCAGCTGGAGCCACGAGACCCACATCACCCACCATTAGTCCGCTCAAACCCATTTGTCCCGCACCTCTTGGAATATAGAGTCCCTCCACTCGCCTCCTGGCGCCTGGGAACTCCATCGGATCCGTTCGCCTCCTGGCGCCTGGGAACTCCATCGGATCCGTTCGCCTCCTGGCGCCTGGGAACTCCATCGGATCCGTTCGCCTCCTGGCGCCTGGGAACTCCATCGGTTCCGTTCGCCTCCTGGCGCCTGGGAACTCCATCGGATCCGTTCGCCTCCTGGCGCCTGGGAACTCCATCGGTTCCGTTCGCCTCCTGGCGCCTGGGAACTCCATCGGATCCGTTTGCCTCTTGGCGCCTGGGAACTCCATCGGTTCCGTTCGCCTCCTGGCGCCTGGGAACTCCATCGGATCCGTTCGCCTCCTGGCGCCTGGGAACTCCATCGGTTCCGTTCGCCTCCTGGCGCCTGGGAACTCCATCGGATCCGTTCGCCTCCTGGCGCCTGGGAACTCCATCGGATCCGTTCGCCTCCTGGCGCCTGGGAACTCCATCGGATCCGTTCGCCTCCTAGCGCCTGGGAACTCAACCTTGTCAGCGACACAAGGCTCACTTTATCACTACAACATCCTGGACCGTAACAACATCCTGGACCGTAACAACATCCTGGACCGTAACAACATCCTGGACCGTAACAACATCCGCAAGCGTCACCCACTGGCGACCTCCCCCCCCCCCACATACACATCATACAACACAACCACCGCCTCGCTAATGATGCCTCAGTGGTGGTGACACCGTAAACAAGGGTTTATACATGCAGGGGCCGACGTCTAGATGTCCAAAGGGACACGTACACACTTATTAGGACGTCAATTAAGGGACACACACTTATTAGGACGTCAGTTAAGGGACACACACTTATTAGGACGTCAGTTAAGGGACACACACTTATTAGGACGTCAGTTAAGGGACACACACTTATTAGGACGTCAATTAAGGGGCACACACTTATTAGGACGTCAGTTAAGGGACACACACTTATTAGGACGTCAGTTAAGGGACACACACTTATTAGGACGTCAATTAAGGGACACACACTTATTAGGACGTCAGTTAAGGGACACACACTTATTAGGACGTCAGTTAAGGGACACACACTTATTAGGACGTCAATTAAGGGACACACACTTATTAGGACGTCAGTTAAGGGACACACACTTATTAGGACGTCAGTTAACGGACACACTTATTAGGACGTCAGTTAAGGGACACACACTTATTAGGACGTCAGTTAAGGGACACACACTTATTAGGACGTCAGTTAAGGGACACACACTTATTAGGACGTCAGTTAAGGGACACACACTTATTAGGACGTCAGTTAAGGGACACACACCTATTAGGACGTCAGTTAAGGGACACACAATTATTAGGACGTCAGTTAAGGGACACACACTTATTAGGACGTCAGTTAAGGGACACACACTTATTAGGACGTCAGTTAAGGGACACACACCTATTAGGACGTCAGTTAAGGGACACACACCTATTAGGACGTCAGTTAAGGGACACACACTTATTAGGACGTCAGTTAAGGGACACACACTTATTAGGACGTCAGTTAACGGACACACTTATTAGGACGTCAGTTAAGGGACACACACTTCTTGAGGTCCGAAGGAAAGCACACGAAGGGACCAATAAGAAAGACGTCCCAATACCGCTGGCTGCCACAGACCAGCAGACGCCGCAGAGACCAACACCATCCACCAGCCCCTTGTGTCCTCGTGGTCCACTACAATATGGGAACAGAACTACAGCTCTTAATGGAGGCAAGAAGACTAGAACTCCAGAAGGTAAATTACAGTGTTTCAACACCATTGACACGATCACAGTTACCCTCCCTCACTCACCCCACACGCTATACTCCACAGGGTTCTCAAGGGCTCCGGTAGAAACCTGATACTACGTACTCTTCTTGGAGAGGTTCATACTTGTAATGGGGTTAATGCCACGGCCACCAGGTCTCTGACCAGGCCTCGTGCTGACACCACAGCCTGGTTGATCAGGTGCTACCCTTGCCATTGGTAAATCAAGTTTTATCTCTTAATATTTAGTGTAGAGAAACATTCTGATCTAATGTTTATAGACATGTTGATATTTTAACATGGTTGCATGATCGTTTATGTAGACTGTATATCCGGGCACACAGTGCGTGTCGAGGCGTGCTAAAATGCTGTATTTTGTCTTAACACATTAGGTACATCAGCACAGCTACCCAAGGCTATATGAAGGGGAGCACAGTGTGTCAAAAAGCTAGCTACGTGGTGCTAAAGTCCCCATCTCGCAGGATGGTTAGTCATACAGGGCCATATGTTCAGTACTCTGCACTGGCAAATTTTGGGTGCAATATGAGGATATCCTCAAAAAACACGAGAGGTAATAAAGTAATTGCAAAGCTCCAGGTACCTCATGCCAACTGGTCTGAAAGGTCTAATAACTGGGCACTCGGTGATGTAATGCGGGAGATCGTGCCGTAGTTCCTGCTCACAGAGTTTGCACCTGGAGTGCTCAGGATTGGGAGATCCGTCACCTGCAGCCACCTGCCACAGGTAACGGTAACCCAACCTGATCCTGGCAACCACTGTGTCGCACAGTCTGCTCCACGTTTTGTGCTGCCCATAAATTTAGGTTTCAGATCTGAACAAATCATAGCTTTTAATACTGGTGCTTTCAGGTTGTTGGGCGTCAGAAATTCCTCTCCTGTCAGACCTGAGTGTTTGGACCAATACAGTTTTGACAGCAGAGATGGGGATACCTAGATCTAATTAAACTTCATGTTTGTTACACGCTAATTTGGCTGCAATGTCTGTCTCATTATGATGGGTTATATTTATGTGTGAAGGTATCCATACAAAAAAAAATTCGAAACCCATTAATCTGTGCAACGAATAGATAATTTATAATAGTTTATCATAAAAATGTCAACTCTACGGATTTGACTCACCTTATTTTGAACATTTACAATTTACTATCAATAGTTTTGACATGTTTGTATACTACTTGACGACGAATCAATAAGAACTGTGAAGTCAACATTGTCTGTTAGTACATGTTCAATGTTAATTTTCGAGCATAAGTATCTTCTACCAATTGTTGAGATAGTTTATTGAATGATTCGAACAGGAAGATATATCTTCACATTCTCCAGCTTTAAATGAGGCTGTTAGCATGTAACAATATTCCACCCTAGAGAGAACTAGTCTAAATATTATCAGTGGTGCTTTTTAAAACACTACTGCCATACTCTCGTCCAGCTGCGAGGTGCCATACCCCAGCCTCCTCCGGGTATAGCCGCTCTAAACACAAAGATGCCAACCTCCACACACACCCACACCCCCCCCCCCCCACACACACACACCCACAACTCCCCCCCCTCCACCCTCCACACACACAGTCCCCCCCACACACCCACAACTCCCCCTCGTCACATTACACGTGTGTCACCCCCGCTCACCACTATGGCTGCGACACAACACGGGAGCCTCATAGATATGATCGGCGGCGCCTTACACGAGTCTCCTTATTAGCCTCGACAAATGTACTGGTGCCCGTCGCTCCTGGTGCTGCCCCTCACGGGGGGCCAGGAGAGTACCCGAGTGCCAGGACAGTACCCGAGTGCCAGGACAGTACCCGAGTGCCAGGACAGTACCCGAGTGCCAGGACAGTACCCGAGTGCCAGGACAGTACACGAGTGCCAGGACAGTACCCGAGTGCCAGGACAGTACACGAGTGCCAGGACAGTACCCGAGGGTCAGGACAGTACCCGAGTGCCAGGAGAGTACCCGAGTGCCAGGACAGTACCCGAGTGCCAGGAGAGTACCCGAGTGCCAGGACAGTACCCGAGTGCCAGGACAGTACCCGAGTGCCAGGAGAGTACCCGAGTGCCAGGAGAGTACCCGTGTGTCAGGACAGTACCCGAGTGCCAGGAGAGTACCCGAGTGCCAGGAGAGTACCCGAGTGCCAGGAGAGTACCCGAGTGCCAGGACAGTACCCGAGTGCCAGGAGAGTACCCGAGTGCCAGGACAGTACCTGAGTGCCAGGAGAGTACCCGAGTGCCAGGACAGTACCCGAGTGCCAGGAGAGTACCCGAGTGCCAGGAGAGTACCCGAGTGTCAGGACAGTACCCGAGTGCCAGGACAGTACCCGAGTGCCAGGAGAGTACCCGAGTGCCAGGAGAGTACCCGAGGGTGCCTTCATGTCACCATATACCGCACCATTGATCCGTTCAATGGTGGTCACGGTGCTGTGTACGTGTAGGGGTGATCCTGGATGTCATGGGTTCGAGTCCTGGCCAGGTCATATAGAGTTCTTAGTGATATATATATATATATATATATATATATATATATATATATATATATATATATATATATATATATATATATATATATATATATATATGATCACAAAAACACTGATCCAAGTATGCGGAAAAACCACAGATGAAAAATAAAGAATGCTAAACGCGTTCTCGGCTCAATTCGCCTTCATCAGAACATTTAGAATGAAGAAATAAAGATGGAAAGCAGACCTTATAGCCTCCAGGGCGGGGTCGCCTCACCACCAACAGGGCGGGGTCGCCTCACCACCAACAGGGCGGGGTCGCCTCACCACCACCAACAGGGCGGGGTCGCCTCACCACCAACAGGGCGGGGTCGCCTCACCACCACCAACAGGGCGGGGTCGCCTCACCACCACCAACAGGGCGGGGTCGCCTCACCACCACCAACAGGGCGGGGTCGCCTCACCACCACCACAGGGCGGGGTCGCCTCACCACCACCACCAGGGCGGGGTCGCCTCACCACCACCACCAGGGCGGGGTCGCCTCACCACCACCACCAGGGCGGGGTCGCCTCACCACCACCAACAGGGCGGGGTCGCCTCACCACCACCAACAGGGCGGGGTCGCCTCACCACCACCAACAGGGCGGGGTCGCCTCACCACCACCAACAGGGCGGGGTCGCCTCACCACCACCAACAGGGCGGGGTCGCCTCACCACCACCAACAGGGCGGGGTCGCCTCACCACCACCAACAGGGCGGGGTCGCCTCACCACCACCAACAGGGCGGGGTCGCCTCACCACCACCAACAGGGCGGGGTCGCCTCACCACCAACAGGGCGGGGTCGCCTCACCACCAACAGGGCGGGGTCGCCTCACCACCACCAACAGGGCGGGGTCGCCTCACACCCCAACAGGGCGGGGTCGCCTCACCACCACCAACAGGGCGGGGTCGCCTCACCACCACCAACAGGGCGGGGTCGCCTCACCACCACCAACAGGGCGGGGTCGCCTCACCACCACCAACAGGGCGGGGTCGCCTCACCACCACCAGGGCGGGGTCGCCTCACCACCACCATCAGGGCGGGGTCGCCTCACCACCAACAGGGCGGGGTCGCCTCACCACCACCAACAGGGCGGGGTCGCCTCACCCCCAACAGGGTGGGGTCGCCTCACCACCACCACCAACAGGGTGGGGTCGCCTCACCACCACCAGGGCGGGGTCGCCTCACCACCACCAACAGGGCGGGGTCGCCTCACCACCACCAACAGGGCGGGGTCGCCTCACCACCACCAACAGGGCGGGGTCGCCTCACCACCACCAACAGGGCGGGGTCGCCTCACCACCACCATCAGGGAGGGGTCGCCTCACCACCACCACCAACAGGGCGGGGTCGCCTCACCACCACCACCAGGGCGGGGTCGCCTCACCACCAACAGGGCGGGGTCGCCTCACCACCACCACCAGGGCGGGGTCGCCTCACCACCACCAACAGGGCGGGGTCGCCTCACCACCACCAACAGGGCGGGGTCGCCTCACCACCACCAACAGGGCGGGGTCGCCTCACCACCACCAACAGGGCGGGGTCGCCTCACCACCACCAACAGGGCGGGGTCGCCTCACCACCACCACCAGGGCGGGGTCGCCTCACCACCACCACCAACAGGGCGGGGTCGCCTCACCACCACCAACAGGGCGGGGTCGCCTCACCACCACCACCAACAGGGCGGGGTCGCCTCACCACCACCACCAACAGGGCGGGGTCGCCTCACCACCACCAACAGGGCGGGGTCGCCTCACCACCACCAACAGGGCGGGGTCGCCTCACCACCACCACCACCAGGGCGGGGTCGCCTCACCACCACCAACAGGGCGGGGTCGCCTCACCACCCCCAACAGGGCGGGGTCGCCTCACCACCACCACCACCAGGGCGGGGTCGCCTCACCACCACCAACAGGCGGGGTCGCCTCACCACCACCAACAGGGCGGGGTCGCCTCACCACCACCCCCAACAGGGCGGGGTCGCCTCACCACCACCACCACCAGGGCGGGGTCGCCTCACCACCACCAACAGGGCGGGGTCGCCTCACCACCACCAACAGGGCGGGGTCGCCTCACCACCACCACCAACAGGGCGGGTCGCCTCACCACCACCACCAACAGGGCGGGGTCGCCTCACCACCACCACCACCAGGGCGGGGTCGCCTCACCACCACCACCAGGGCGGGGTCGCCTCACCACCCCCAACAGGGCGGGGTCGCCTCACCACCAACAGGGCGGGGTCGCCTCACCACCAACAGGCGGGGTCGCCTCACCACCACCACCAGGGCGGGGTCGCCTCACCACCACCAACAGGGCGGGGTCGCCTCACCACCACCAACAGGGCGGGGTCGCCTCACCACCACCAACAGGGCGGGGTCGCCTCACCACCACCAACAGGGCGGGGTCGCCTCACCACCACCAACAGGGCGGGGTCGCCTCACCACCACCAACAGGGCGGGGTCGCCTCACCACCACCAACAGGGCGGGGTCGCCTCACCACCACCACCAGGGCGGGGTCGCCTCACCACCTCCACCAGGGCGGGGTCGCCTCACCCCACCAACAGGGCGGGGTCGCCTCACCACCACCAACAGGCGGGGTCGCCTCACCACCAACAGGGCGGGGTCGCCTCACCACCACCAACAGGGCGGGGTCGCCTCACCACCAACAGGGCGGGGTCGCCTCACCACCACCACCAGGGCGGGGTCGCCTCACCACCACCACCACCACCAGGGCGGGGTCGCCTCACCACCACCAACAGGGCGGGGTCGCCTCACCACCACCAACAGGGCGGGGTCGCCTCACCACCACCAACAGGGCGGGGTCGCCTCACCACCACCAACAGGGCGGGGTCGCCTCACCACCACCAACAGGGCGGGGTCGCCTCACCACCACCAACAGGGCGGGGTCGCCTCACCACCACCAACAGGGCGGGGTCGCCTCACCACCACCACCAGGGCGGGGTCGCCTCACCACCTCCACCAGGGCGGGGTCGCCTCACCACCACCAGGGCGGGGTCGCCTCACCCCCACCAACAGGGCGGGGTCGCCTCACCACCACCAACAGGGCGGGGTCGCCTCACCACCACCAACAGGGCGGGGTCGCCTCACCACCACCACCACCAGGGCGGGGTCGCCTCACCACCACCACCAACCAGGCGGGGTCGCCTCACCACCACCACCAACAGGGCGGGGTCGCCCACTACCACCAAAGGCGGGGTCGCCTCACCACCACCACCAAAGGGCGGGGTCGCCTCACCACCAACAGGGCGGGGTCGCCTCACCACCACCAACAGGGCGGGGTCGCCTCACCACCACCAACAGGGCGGGGTCGCCTCACCACCACCAACAGGGCGGGGTCGCCTCACCACCACCAACAGGGCGGGTCGCCTCACCACCAACAGGGCGGGGTCGCCTCACCACCACCAACAGGGCGGGGTCGCTCACCACCACCACCAGGGCGGGGTCGCCTCACCACCACCAACAGGGCGGGTCGCCTCACCCCAACAGGGGCGGGTCGCCTCACCCAAACAGGGCGGGTCGCCTCACCACCACCACAGGGCGGGGTCGCCTCACCACCACCAACAGGGCGGGGTCGCCTCACCACCACCAACAGGGCGGGGTCGCCTCACCACCACCAACGGCGGGGTCGCCTCACCACCACCAACAGGGCGGGGTCGCCTCACCACCACCAACAGGGCGGGGTCGCCTCACCACCACCAACAGGGCGGGGTCGCCTCACCACCACCAACAGGGCGGGGTCGCCTCACCACCACCAACAGGGCGGGGTCGCCTCACCACACCAACAGGGCGGGGTCGCCTCACCACCACCAACAGGGCGGGGTCGCCTCACCACCACCACCAACAGGGCGGGGTCGCCTCACCACCACCAACAGGGCGGGTCGCCTCACCACCACCAACAGCGGGGGGTCGCCTCACCACCAACAGGGCGGGGTCGCCTCACCACCACCAACAGGGCGGGGTCGCCTCACCACCACCAACAGGGCGGGGTCGCCTCACCACCACCAACAGGGCGGGGTCGCCTCACCACCACCACCACCAGGGCGGGGTCGCCTCACCACCACCATAAACATATAGGCCTATTGACCCATATACAAGTAAAGAAAGGGGGGATGAAACCCAAGGATAAAAGAGGACAAAAAAGGGTTAAAGGGATGCTATAATATACTGACGTGCTATATTGAACCTTATATGGGGATCTAATTTGTACATGTCGGGGGGGGGGGGCCCAGATTCACGAAGCAGTAACGCAAGTACTTACGAACGTGTACATGTTTCCTCAATCTTAGACGGCTTTGGTTACATTTATTAAACAGTTTACAAGCATGAAAACTTGCCAATCAACTGTTGTTATTGTTATAAACAGCCTCCTGGTGCTTCCGAGCTCATTAACTGTTAATAATTGTAAACAAAGCCGCCAAAGATTGAGAAAAGATGGACAGCTTCGTAAGTACTTGCGTAACTGCTTCGTGAATCTGGCCCCAGGGCTTACATTTAAGGCTGTTGTTACACTGTTGGATCAGAGCGGACTCAGTCTCATTTCCCTCAACGAAACCCTTACGCTACAGTTTAACAAAACTCTTAAAACATTGCCCAAGAACGATAAGGAGTTGATTGCTAAGTTTTTAAGTCGTTCCCTCTTCCTGACATATATATATGGTCTTATTAAAACACATAAACCAATAATCCTGCAAGACCTATTATTAATTCTGTTGGATCTGTGGCATAAAGACTTTCCAGATGGCTTGTCCAAGTCTTGCCCCCGGCAGTAGGTTCCAACTCACGCATAACGAACAACTTGAACTTGGTTAACAAGTTGTCTGGTTTGAAATTAAATTTTGATTGTAAACTTGTGAGTTTTGATGTGACGGCTCTGTTCACTAGAGTGCTTGTTGATGACCTGTTGGCGATCTTACGGGATCAACTCCCTAAATATAATTTAACTTTACCTACTAACACCATTGCAGGCGATGAGTCACAATAACGTGGCTGAAGTATGTTAACCAGACCACACACTAGAAGGTGAAGGGACGACGACGTTTCGGTCCGTCCTGGACCATTCTCAAGTCGATTGTGAGAATGGTCCAGGACGGACCGAAACATTGTCGTCCCTTCATTTTCTAGTGTATGGATTGGTCAATCTACTCACACCATTGTTTAAACTCATAAAATTGTGCATTAAAAAAACTATTTCAGTTTTAATGATTCATTTTATAAACAAACATTTGGCAGGGGCGCCTGACAGCTGAGTGGACAGCGCTTCGGATTCGTAGTCTTGAGGTTCCGAGTTCGATCCCCGATGGAGGCGGAGACAAATGGGCAAAATGTTCCTTTCACTCTGATGCCCCTGTTACCTAGCAGTAAATAGGTACCTGGGAGTTAGACAGCTGCTACGGGCTGCTTCCTGGGGATGGGGGGGTGTAACAAAAAGGAGGCCTGGTCGAGGACCGGGCCTCCTCGACTAGGAGGCCTGGTCGAGGAGGCCGGGACGATATTTGTTGTTGTCAACAAAACAAATCGTCAATATGTTGACGATATATTGTGCCTGTGACTAGTAAACCATCACCAACTGATTTTCTCATTCAGCTTAATTCGCTGGTTCCGTCAATTAAATTCACAAGTGAGAATGAAGAGAATGGTGTTGTGCCTTTTTAGATATCATGATTCATAGAATCGGTAGAAGTTTCAAATTCAATGTGTATTGGAAACCTACCAATGTGTGCTCGTATGTTCAGTCTTACACTAATCATCATGTTCAGGTCAAGCGAGCAGTATTTTCTGGAATGTTTCTCAAAGCCCTGAGAGTTTGCAGCCCGGAATTTTTTGAAGAAGAAATAAGAAAAATATTTGAAATTGGGAAGAAGTTAAAATACCCAAAATCGGTCTGGATTTCACGTTTGGTCAAGCAAAAAGGACGTTCTACAAACAAGTTCCCAACAGTACCCAAGTACCCAAACCTAGTGCCTAAATGAGCCACAGAGACAGAAAGAATGGTTTCAGTGTCAGAGTTGTTAACGGGTGGAATGCATTAGGCAGTGATGTGGTGGAGGCTGACTCCATACACAGTTTCAAGTGTAGATATGATAGAGCCCAGTAGGCTCAGGAATCTGTACACCAGTTGATTGACGGTTGAGAGGCGGGACCAAAGAGCCAGAGCTCAACCCGCAAGCACAACGAGTTGAGTACACACACACATCGAGAGGAACGAGTCAATTCCTTCTGGAAGATCATTTACGTATATCAGAAACAGTGTAGGTCCAAGGACTGATCCCTGTGGGACTCCACTGGTGATCAACAAGAGAGTGGAGGGCCCCTGGCAGGGCCCCACAGTGTGGTGGTGGGTGGTAACTGTGCTCAGCGAGCCCCACTTCCTGTGGGGGCCGCTCCCGGCGCACATCTTACACAAGAACAACAGTGTTCACGCAAGGTAGGGTAGGTATTACAAGGGCCAAGCTTGTACAGCTGTATAGTACTTTGAGTGGATATAANCCCTCCCTCCCTCCCTCCCTCCTACAAGCACGCCCCTCCCTCCCTCCCTTCCCTCCTACAAGCCCCTGCCCCCTCTCCTCCCTTCCAGTTGCTTGTTCGTACAATATCGCAGTGGATCTTCTTCCGCTACTTTGGCTCTGTGGAGACTTGTTGATAGTTGGGAATATTTTCTTCCTTGATTTGCTCCTTAATCTGTGAGAACTTGGAGTTATTTGAACCTGTACAACAGGTAGAGCAGCGGCAGGTTTTTCTAGTGAGTCTGCACCATCTATGCCAATGTGACTTGGTATCCAATTTAGGGTGATTGACAGCCCTAATTATGGGCTTCATTTCCTATATGTTAGATTTCTGTGAGGAGTTGTATATTATCTCTGTGCTGACTGGATAACAATGCCTGGAGCGAAGACTTAGAGTCGCCATGAATGATGACATCTTGTTAATTATTCTCAATTGTATAGTTTATGGTCTCCTTCAGGGCATATAATTCTGTCTGCAATGTTGAGTACCCACTCTTCATGCTCCAGTAAGCTTCATGGTTGTTAGTGTAAACTGCTGCTCCAGCACAACCTCTTTCTTGATCAACTGAGTCATTGAAGGTTGTTGTTGTTGTTGTTGTTAAAGATTCGCTACCTGGAACAAGAAGTTCCAAGTAGCACGGGCTATGGTGAGCCCGTAGTGGATATTCATTGAAGGTCTTGAGATGGTTCCCATTTGCTGTTCTAAGACGATTGGGCGTGTTTAATAGTGACGCCTCTTATCACCTAGCGGGCAGTAGGTACTCTTGACTCAGACAACTGTTGTGTGCCGCAGCATGTGAACGGTGGGTGGCTGGCACCGGGGGGGGGGGGAGGGATAGTGACGTCACCATACCGCGCCACTCACCCCTGACCTTCAAGTACAACTACGTCACTCAGCCACTCAGAGTAACAGTTATTAATTACAAACTTCCTTGTGTTCTCTCTCACTCTCCACAACGGCTGCATCTTCATTATAAAATTACGTTCGGTTCATTATAAATCATTACATGACTTGTAATTATTTTGTGAGTGACGTCAGAGGTGCGGCCCTCCTCACAACACACGGGCTAGTGACGTCAGAGGTGCGGCCCACCCCACAACACACGGGCTAGTGACGTCAGAGGTGCGGCCCACAACACACGGGCTAGTGACGTCAGAGGTGCGGCCCTCCCCGCAACACACGGGCTAGTGACGTCAGAGGTGCGGCCCTCCCCACAACACACGGGCTAGTGACGTCAGAGGTGCGGCCCACCCCGCAACACACGGGCTAGTGACGTCAGAGGTGCGGCCCACCCCACAACACACGGGCTAGTGACGTCAGAGGTGCGGCCCACCCCACAACACACGGGCTAGTGACGTCAGAGGTGCGGCCCTCCCCACAACACACGGGCTAGTGACGTCAGAGGTGCGGCCCTCCTCACAACACACGTGCTAGTGACGACAGAGGTGCGGCCCACCCCACAACACACGGGCTAGTGACGACAGAGGTGCGGCCCTCCCCACAACACACGGGCTAGTGACGTCAGAGGTGCGGCCCTCCCCACAACACACGGGCTAGTGACGTCAGAGGTGCGGCCCTCCTCACAACACACGGGCTAGTGACGACAGAGGTGCGGCCCTCCCCACAACACACGGGCTAGTGACGTCAGAAGTGCGGCCCTCCCCACAACACACGGGCTAGCAACACCACTGGCAACACAAGGCAGACAACCGGACCTCGTCTCCACACATGAAACAGTTCCGGAAGTTCCGATAAGGTTAAGATGCTCGTTAAGTCTCGAAAGCCCCGAAGCGCACCGTAACTACTTTAACCACACCATTAACCCACCATTAACATTTATCTGTGACGGAAAAGGAATATCTGAGCCGTACTGGACCTTCCTCTCCGTCGTCGAGGCGTAAGTGAGAGCAGTGAACCCAGAGCGACACGTCGCTACGTCCACACACCTCCACGACCACTTTCAGGACCTAAACCATCTCCACGACGACCTCCAGGACCTAAACACCTCCACGACCACCTTCAGGACCTAAACCATCTCCACGACGACCTCCAGGACCTAAACACCACCACGACGACCTTCAGGACCTAAACACCTCCACGACGACCTTCAGGACCTAAACACCTCCACGACCACCTTCAGGACCTAAACACCACCACGACGACCTTCAGGACCTAAACACCTCCACGACGACCTTCAGGACCTAAACACCACCACGACGACCTTCAGGACCTAAACCATCTCCACGACGAACTTTAGAGGCCTGAAACACCACCACGACCACCTTCAGGACCTAAACACCTCCACCACGACGACCTTCAGGACCTAAACACCTCCACCACCACGACCTTCAGGACCTAAACACCACCACGACGACCTTCAGGACCGAAACACCTCCACCACGACGACCTTCAGGACCTAAACACCTCCACCACCACGACCTTCAGGACCTAAACACCTCCACCACCACGACCTTCAGGACCTAAACACCTCCACCACCACGACCTTCAGGACCTAAACACCACCACAACGACCTTCAGGACCTAAACACCTCCACCACGACGACCATCAGGACCTAAACACCTCCACGATGACCTTCAGGACCTAAACACCTCCACCACGACGACCTTCAGGACCTAAACACCTCCACCACGACGACCTTCAGGACCTAAACACCTCCACCACCACGACCTTCAGGACCTAAACACCACCACGACGACCTTCATGACCTAAACACCACCACGACGACCTTCAGGACCTAAACACCTCCACGACGACCTTCAGGACCTAAACACCTCCACGACCACCTCCAGGACCTAAACACCTCCACGACGACCTTCAGGACCTAAACCACCTCCACGACGACCTTCAGGACCTAAACCACCTCCACGACGACCTTCAGGACATAAACACCTCCACGACGACCTCCAGGACCTAAACACCTCCACGACGACCTTCAGGACCTAAACACCTCCACGACGACCTCCAGGACCTAAACACCTCCACGACGACCTCCAGGACCTAAACACCTCCACGACGACCTTCAGGACCTAAACACCTCCACGACGACCTCCAGGACCTAAACACCTCCACGACGACCTTCAGGACCTAAACACCTCCACGACGACCTCCAGGACCTAAACACCTCCATGACGACCTTCTGGACCTAAACACCTCCACGACGACCTTCAGGACCTAAACACCTCCACGACGACCTTCAGGACCTAAACACCACCACGACGACCTTCACGACCTAAACACCACCACGACGACCTTCAGGACCTAAAACACCACCACGATGACCTCCAGGACCTAAACACCTCCACGACGACCTTAGGACCTAAACACCACCACGACGACCTCCAGGACCTAAACACCTCCACGACGACTTCAGGACTCTAAACACCACCACGACGACCTCCAGGACCTAAACACCTCCACGAAGACCTTCAGGACCTAAACACCACCACGACGACCTTCAGGACCTAAAACACCACCACGACGACCTCCGGACCTAAACACCTCCACGACGACCTTCAGGACCTAAACACCACCACGACGACTCCAGGACCTAAACACCTCCACGACGACCTTCGGGAACTAAACACCACCACGACGACCTCAGGACCTAAACACCTCCACGACGACTCTTCAGGACCTAAACACCACCACGACGACCTCACGACCTAAACACCACCACGACGACCTTCACGACCTAAACACCACCACGACGACCTTCACGACCTAAACACCTCCACGATGACATTCACGAC
>WNGS01063398.1:21800-33568 GCA_020271785.1 Procambarus virginalis | reverse complement strand
CCCAGGGGAGTACACTCACCCCAGGGAAGTACACTCACCCCAGGGGAGTACACTCACCCCAGGGGAGTACACTCACCCCGGGGAGTACACTCACCCCCAGGGAGTACACTCGCCCCAGGGGAGTACACTCACCCCAGGGGAGTACACTCACCCCAGGGAGTACACTCACCCCAGGGAGTACCTCACCCCAGGGGAGTACACTCACCCCAGGGGAGTACACTCACCCCAGGGGAGTACACTCACCCCAGGGGAGTACACTCGCCCCAGGGAGTACACTCGCCCCAGGGGAGTACACTCACCCCAGGGAGTACACTCGCCCCAGGAGTACACTCGCCCCAGGGAGTACACTCGCCCCAGGGAGTACACTCGCCCCGGGGAGTACACTCACCCCAGGGGAGTACCACTCCCCCAGGGGAGTACACTCGCCCCCAGGGAGTACACTCGCCCCAGGGGAGTACACTCGCCCCAGGGGAGTACACTCACCCCAGGGGAGTACACTCACCCCAGGGGAGTACACTCACCCCAGGGGAGTACACTCACCCCGGGGAGTACACTCACCCCGGGGAGTACACTCACCCCAGGAGTACACTCACCCCAGGAGTACACTCACCCCAGGGAGTACACTCACCCCAGGGAGTACACTCACCCAGGGGAGTACACTCACCCCAGGGGAGTACACTCACCCCAGGGAGTACACTCACCCCAGGGGAGTACACTCACCCCGGAGTACACTCACCCCAGGGAGTACACTCACCCAGGGAGTACACTCACCCCAGGGAGTACACTCACCCCAGGGGAGTACACTCACCCCAGGGAGTACACTCACCCCAGGAGTACACTCACCCCAGGGGAGTACACTCACCCCAGGGGAGTACACTCACCCCAGGGAGTACACTCACCCCAGGGAGTACACTCACCCCAGGGAGTACACTCACCCCAGGGAGTACACTCACCCCAGGGAGTACACTCACCCCAGGGGAGTACACTCACCCCAGGGAGTACACTCACCCCAGGGAGTACACTCACCCCAGGGAGTACACTCACCCCAGGGAGTACACTCACCCCAGGGAGTACACTCACCCCAGGGAGTACACTCACCCCAGGGAGTACACTCACCCCAGGGAGTACACTCACCCCAGGGAGTACACTCGCCCCAGGGGAGTACACTCACCCCAGGGAGTACACTCACCCCAGGGAGTACACTCTACAGGGCCGTGCCGCCTGCGTCAGGGTCGTCAGGGTCGTGCCGCCTGCGTCTGGGTCGTGCCGCCTGCGTCAGGGCCGTGCCGCCTGCGTCAGGGCCGTGCCGCCTGCGTCAGGGTCGTCAGGGCCGTGCCGCCTGCGTCTGGGTCGTGCCGCCTGCGTCAGGGCCGTGCCGCCTGCGTCAGGGTCGTGCCGCCTGCGTCAGGGTCGTGCCGCCTGCGTCAGGGTCGTGCCGCCTGCGTCAGGGCCGTGCCGCCTGCGTCAGGGCCGTGCCGCCTGCGTCAGGTCGTGCCGCCTGCGTCAGGGCCGTGCCGCCTGCGTCAGGTCGTCAGGGCCGTGCCGCCTGCGTCAGGGCCGTGCCGCCTGCGTCAGGGCCGTGCCGCCACGACCTCCATCAACCCCACCATAAAACTGACCCAATAAAACATTACAAGGAACAAACACAGCTCAAGATATTTGCGCGGCTCTTATTCGAAAAAATGAGGAATATTAATACTCACTCTGAAACCACTTGGGCTGGACGGTAGAGCGACGGTCTCGCTTCTTGCAGGTCGGCGTTCAATCCCCGACCGTCCAAGTGGTTGGCCACCATTCGCACCCCCCCCCCCACCCGGCCCATCCAAATCCCAACCCGTCCTCGCAAATTCGTAAAGTCAATATTGACTTATTAGTTACGTGCATAGGTGACATACTAAACATAATAGTTTCCCTTGAAAAGCTTCATAGAAAACACCGACCTTACCTAACCAACTTAGTATGTTAAAATAAGCATCTTATAGCTTCGTAATTACAAGTATTACTTAACCTGTTATAGGTATAGTTTAGGTAATAATTGTAATTACGAAGCAATAAGATGCTTATCTTAACATACTAAGTAGGTTAGGTAAGGTCGGTGTTTTCTATGAAGCTTTTCAAGGGAAACTATTATGTTAAGTATGTCACCTATGCACATATTTAATACGTCAATATTGACTATACGAATTTGCGAGGACGGGTTGCAAATCCTTATCCAGGTCCCTGCCAAGTGCACTATACTCGTAATGACTTGGCACCTTCCCCTGATAGTTCCCTTCGCCCCTTCACTATGAAACCACTTTTTTTATATCATTTTGACTGCGGTTTTAATCCTAATGATAAGGTTACTCCCGGATTAGGATTTCAAGGTAATCACTCATACTGACGTAGCTCAGTTAATGTTGATTTAAATACCATACCTTGGTAAGGTTGTTGTGTACGACGTGTGTGTGTCGTACACAATACCTTGGTGAGGTTGTTGTGTACGACGTGTGTGTGTCGTACACAATACCATGGTGAGGTTGTTGTGTACGACGTGTGTGTGTCGTACACAATACCTTGGTGAGGTTGTTGTGTACGACGTGTGTGTGTCGTACACAATACCTTGGTGAGGTTGTTGTGTACGACGTGTGTGTGTCGTACACAATACCTTGGTGAGGTTGTTGTGTACGAGGTGTTGTGTCGTACACAATACCATGGTGAGGTTGTTGTGTACGACGTGTGTGTGTCGTACACAATACCTTGGTGAGGTTGTTGTGTACGACGTGTGTGGGTCGTACAGAATACCTTGGTGAGGTTGTTGTGTACGACGTGTGTGTGTCGTACACAATACCTTGGTGAGGTTGTTGTGTACGACGTGTTGTGTCGTACACAATACCTTGGTGAGGTTGTTGTGTACGACGTGTGTGTGTCGTACACAATACCTTGGTGAGGTTGTTGTGTACGACGTGTGTGTCGTACACAATACCTTGGTGAGGTTGTTGTGTACGAGGTGTTGTGTCGTACACAATACCTTGGTGAGGTTGTTGTGTACGACGTGTTGTGTGTCGTACACAATACCTTGGTGAGGTTGTTGTGTACGAGGTGTTGTGTCGTACACAATACCTTGGTGAGGTTGTTGTGTACGACGTGTGTGTGTCGTACACAATACCTTGGTGAGGTTGTTGTGTACGAGGTGTGTGTCGTACACAATACCTTGGTGAGGTTGTTGTGTACGACGTGTGTGGGTCGTACACAATACCTTGGTGAGGTTGTTGTGTACGAGGTGTGTGTCGTACACAATACCTTGGTGAGGTTGTTGTGTACGACGTGTGTGGGTCGTACACAATACCTTGGTGAGGTTGTTGTGTACGACGTGTGTGGGTCGTACACAATACCTTGGTGAGGTTGTTGTGTACGAGGTGTTGTGTCGTACACAATACCATGGTGAGGTTGTTGTGTACGACGTGTGTGTGTGTCGTACACAATACCTTGGTGAGGTTGTTGTGTACGACGTGTGTGTGTCGTACACAATACCTTGGTGAGGTTGTTGTGTACGACGTGTGTGTGTCGTACACAATACCTTGGTGAGGTTGTTGTGTACGAGGTGTTGTGTCGTACACAATACCATGGTGAGGTTGTTGTGTACGACGTGTGTGTGTGTCGTACACAATACCTTGGTGAGGTTGTTGTGTACGAGGTGTTGTGTCGTACACAATACCATGGTGAGGTTGTTGTGTACGACGTGTGTGTGTCGTACACAATACCTTGGTGAGGTTGTTGTGTACGAGGTGTTGTGTCGTACACAATACCATGGTGAGGTTGTTGTGTACGACGTGTGTGTGTCGTACACAATACCTTGGTGAGGTTGTTGTGTACGACGTGTTGTGTGTCGTACACAATACCTTGGTGAGGTTGTTGTGTACGACGTGTGTGTCGTACACAATACCTTGGTGAGGTTGTTGTGTACGACGTGTGTGTGTCGTACACAATACCTTGGTGAGGTTGTTGTGTACGACGTGTGTGTGTCGTACACAATACCTTGGTGAGGTTGTTGTGTACGACGTGTGTGTGTCGTACACAATACCATGGTGAGGTTGTTGTGTACGACGTGTTGTGGGTCGTACACAATACCATGGTGAGGTTGTTGTGTACGACGTGTGTGTGTCGTACACAATACCTTGGTGAGGTTGTTGTGTACGACGTGTTGTGGGTCGTACACAATACCTTGGTGAGGTTGTTGTGTACGACGTGTTGTGGGTCGTACACAATACCTTGGTGAGGTTGTTGTGTACGACGTGTTGTGGGTCGTACACAATACCATGGTGAGGTTGTTGTGTACGACGTGTGTGTGTCGTACACAATACCTTGGTGAGGTTGTTGTGTACGACGTGTTGTGGGTCGGACACAATACCTTGGTGAGGTTGTTGTGTACGACGTGTTGTGGGTCGTACACAATACCTTGGTGAGGTTGTTGTGTACGACGTGTTGTGGGTCGTACACAATACCTTGGTGAGGTTGTTGTGTACGACGTGTTGTGTGTCGTACACAATACCTTGGTGAGGTTGTTGTGTACGACGTGTTGTGGGTCGTACACAATACCTTGGTGAGGTTGTTGTGTACGACGTGTTGTGGGTCGTACACAATACCTTGGTGAGGTTGTTGTGTACGACGTGTGTGTGTCGTACACAATACCTTGGTGAGGTTGTTGTGTACGACGTGTTGTGGGTCGTACACAATACCATGGTGAGGTTGTTGTGTACGAGGTGTGGGTCGTTCTCGGGTTTGGCAATTAATGTGAACTTTAGGGCGAAAGGTCAGGTCGTTCACACAACTGAATGAACTAAATATATGTTGACCTGTTTATTGGCTCAACTCTATGAAAATAGGCCTAACCCACTGGAATAATTGTTGAGACAGACCAAACACTCTGGAATAATTGTTGAAACAGACCAAACACTCTAGAATAATTGTTGAAACAGACCAAACACTCTAGAATAATTGTTGAGATAGACCAAACACTCTAGAATAATTGTTGAAACAGACCAAACACTCTAGAATAATTGTTGAGACAGACCAAACACTCTAGAATAATTGTTGAAACAGACCAAACACTCTAGAATAATTGTTGAAACAGACCAAACACTCTAGAATAATTGTTGAGATAGACCAAACACTCTGGAATAATTGTTGAGACAGACCAAACACTCTGGAATAATTGTTGAGACAGACCAAACACTCTGGAATAATTGTTGAGACAGACCAAACACTCTGGAATAAGTGTTGAGACAGACCAAACACTCTGGAATAAGTGTTGAGACAGACCAAACACTCTGGAATAAGTGTTGAGACAGACCAAACACTCTGGAATAAGTGTTGAGACAGACCAAACACTCTGGAATAAGTGTTGAGTTAGACCAAACACTCTGGAATAAGTGTTGAGACAGACCAAACACTCTGGAACTGTTGTTGACAAATTTAACGAGAATTACAATTTTTCTAAACTTTTTGTACAAATATTCTGGTTAAGCTAAGACATACAAGTATCTTTATCTTGAGATGATTTCGGGGCTTTAGTGTCCCCGCGGCCCGGTTCTCGACCAGGCCTCCACCCCCAGGAAGCAGCCCGTGACAGCTGACTAACACCCAGAGACCTATTTACTGCTAGGTAACAGCGGCATCAGGGTGATAGAAACTCTACCCATTGTTTCTCTCCGGCGCCCGGGATCGAACCCGGGACCACAGGATCACGTGTCCAGTGTTCTGTCCGCTCAGCCGCCGGCTCCCTCTAGCCAGAAAAATAGCCTAAAAATTACATACCAACAAATAACAAGCTGGAAACCGAGGGAGAGCTACT
The DNA here is from genome assembly GCA_020271785.1 of Procambarus virginalis. Classification (NCBI taxonomy): domain Eukaryota; kingdom Metazoa; phylum Arthropoda; class Malacostraca; order Decapoda; family Cambaridae; genus Procambarus; species Procambarus virginalis. The sequence goes on along the minus strand of WNGS01063398.1, from coordinate 27,735 downwards.
CTAGTGGAGAGAGGAGCGAGGACCTGCGGGGTAGAACACACTGTAGGCAGCCAGAGGGTCACACACACGACTCACCACCAACATTCGACCTAATGTTTGCCAGGAGTGAGGCGGACAAGTAGCTGTGAGGGCCTGGTCATCGCTGCCTCACAGTCCTCGGCACAGATGACAGATAAGGCCGACGAATGTGTCGAGAAACAACACGACAGAAATGGAGCCTCTCAAATGAGCAAGAGAATCTCTGTAAGCGGTCCAGGAGAGCCAGACTAGAGCTATGAGGCCAGATTCACGAAGCAGTTACGCAAGCACTTACGAACGTGTACATCTTTCCTCAATGTTTGACGACTTTGGTTACATTTATTAAACAGTTTACAAGCATGAAAACTTGCCAATCAACTGTTGTTATTGTTATAAACAGCCTCCTGGTGCTTCGGAGCTCATTAACTGTTTAATAATTGTAAACAAAACCGCCAAAGTTTGAGAAAAGATGAACAGGTTTGTAAGTGCTTGCGTAACTGCTTCGTGAACCTGGTTCATGATGCGGTGTGAAGGTCGAACATGTACAGAGGTCACACAACGAGTCGGGGCTCAAAAAAAAAGCCCCGAGAGTAGTCCTTCTGCGTCATAGCTACTCTTTAAACGAAGCTATTCTAGCCTCTCGTTTGTTAACCTTACCTAACGAAGGTATAAAAACTTCTTGTCCATTATACTGTGTGTGATGTGAGTGACGTCACTGGCGTACCCCTATTGCCTCCTGGCATCTTGAGACGTTACTGCGCAGAACAGTTCGTGCTGCACTAAGAGGGAATGGTGATCAGAGGAGAACTACCCAACAGTCGCGTCAGGCCAGCACCAGACTAACACCACTGAAGACGTCCCAAGGAGCCAAGTACTGAGCCAACTGAGGGACGAGATTCAGTAAGGAACACACATCAGTCAATAGGAGCAGACTGCAGACAACACAGCAAGAGCTAAAGTCTAAACTATCAGTCACATTAAGAAGCAAACGAGAGTGAAGGACTAAGACAGCAGCACATAACAGCAGTAACAACTGTGGTTACTGACAATGTACCGACGAAGATATATAACTAGACCAGACATTGCCATGACCACAAAGAAGCTGAACAAGTCACTAAACATGGTCTATAATGCAGCATAACAAAACAACGCCCACATGTCTGTGGGAACTGTGAATATGGTGAGAACATTCAGGGAAGGATCGCCACAGGAGACCTTAAACTAGTACACCTTGCATGTACTCCCTCTAACACACCGGAAAATAAAATATTCAGGAAGAAGTGTGTGGAGTGAACTAACATTTTAAGACAAGAGGAAACACATGAACTCGACCAGTCCGGGAAGACATTAACGTGAGGGTGACCACGACTGAACAGGGACATGTAGATTATATCACTCATGTGTCACACAACCTTTGACACAGTTCCTCGTAAACTTGAGTTATATGAGATGAGATACCGCGGAAGGTGTTCAAGAGGATGAGAGTACCTGACGAGCAGGAAACAAAGTCATAGTGAGAGCAAATGTTGAAATAGTGAGATTAAATGTTAAGAGTGGTCGCAGGCCGGGTCCATCAGATTAACGGTACTCCGCAAGTGGCCACAACACTGGCCAGTAGAGTTCAATCTCCTAAAATGTACAGCAAAAAAAATAGGAACATGAGAAGAATTATGAAATTTAGGCCCATAGCCAAGATGTAGACTCGGGAAGAGGAAGGAGGAGACGGACAGTTTACCATAAACAGGAAGCAGTTACAGGAATTAAAGAGAAGGATCTTGGCATGTACAAGACTAGAAGTCTAACGCAGAAGGTGCACATTATCAGACTATCATGGCCAGCATACAGCATGGCCAGCATACAGCATGGGCAGTATACACGACACTCAAACATACCTATACCCATGGGAAGAACGTAAACATGGAATCATTCAGACCAGTGAACACAACCTATGTTTAACCAACATTAGAGTGCACGATCAAATGATTTACTGCAAGTCTCGTGTCACAAATGAAAGATAAAAACATTGACCACAAGTTAACAGAATACAACACACACACTAGGAACAAGGCAGACTAGAGAAGATAAGATCACGGCATACAAGATACTAAAGACGAGGGTAAGAGGGAGGAGGGGAAGGTGTGGTGGGAGCCGCTGCCGCCTCACCATGAAGAGCAGTGATGTGGGTTGTGACACCTCTACAGTATTAAACCCCCCCCCCCCCCTCAGGGAGCTAGGAGCAACAGCAGCACCAGCAGCACTAACAGCAGCAGTACCAACAGCAGTACCAACAGCAGTACCAACAGCAGTACCAACAGCAGTACCAACAGCAGTACCAACAGCAGTACCAACAGCAGTACCAACAGCAGTACCAACAGCAGTACCAACAGCAGTACCAACAGCAGTACCAACAGAAGTACCAACAGCAGTACCAACAGCAGTACCAACAGCAGTACCAACAGCAGTACCAACAGCAGTACCAACAGCAGTACCAACAGCAGTACCAACAGCAGTACCAACAGCAGTACCAACAGCAGTACCAACAGCAGTACCAACAGCAGTACCAACAGCAGTACCAACAGCAGTACCAACAGCAGTACCAACAGCAGTACCAACAGAAGTACCAACAGCAGTACCAACAGCAGTACCAACAGCAGTACCAACAGCAGTACCAACAGCAGTACCAACAGCAGTACCAACAGCAGTACCAACAGCAGTACCAACAGAAGTACCAACAGCAGTACCAACAGCAGTACCAACAGCAGTACCAACAGCAGTACCAACAGCAGTACCAACAGCAGTACCAACAGCAGTACCAACAGCAGTACCAACAGAAGTACCAACAGCAGTACCAACAGCAGTACCAACAGCAGTACCAACAGCAGTACCAACAAACCCCTAAATCTCGAACCATAAGTGCACCTACACAGTAGGTATGTGTGCACCTACATAGTAGGTATGTGTGCACCTACACAGTAGGTATGTGTGCACCTACATAGTAGGTATGTGTGCACCTACACAGTAGGTATGTGTGCACCTACATAGTAGGTATGTGTGCACCTACATAGTAGGTATGTGTGCACCTACACAGTAGGTATGTGTGCACCTACATAGTAGGTATGTGTGCACCTACATAGTAGGTATGTGTGCACCTACACAGTAGGTATGTGTGCACCTACATAGTAGGTATGTGTGCACCTACATAGTAGGTATGTGTGCACCTACACAGTAGGTATGTGTGCACCTACATAGTAGTTATGTGTGCACCTACACAGTAGGTATGTGCACCTACACAGTAGGAATGTGTGCACCTATATAGTAGGTATGCGTGCACCTACATAGTAGGTATGTGTGCACCTACACAGTAGGTATGTGTGCACCTACATAGTAGGTATGTGTGCACCTACATAGTAGGTATGTGTGCACCTACACAGTAGGTATGTGTGCACCTACATAGTAGGTATGTGTGCACCTACACAGTAGGTATGTGTGCACCTACATAGTAGGTATGTGTGCACCTACATAGTAGGTATGTGTGCACCTACATAGTTGGTATGTGTGCACCTACACAGTAGGTATGTGTGCACCTACATAGTAGGTATGTGTGCACCTACATAGTAGGTATGTGTGCACCTACACAGTAGGTATGTGTGCACCTACATAGTAGGTATGTGTGCACCTACACAGTAGGTATGTGTGCACCTACACAGTAGGTATGTGTGCACCTACATAGTAGGTATGTGTGCACCTACACAATAGGTATGTGTGCACCTACATAGTAGGTATGTGTGCACCTACACAGTAGGTATGTGTGCACCTACATAGTAGGTATGTGTGCACCTACACAGTAGGAATGTGTGCACCTACAGAACAAGTTCACACAGCAACAAAATAAAGTACACACAGACACGAGTATGTACACACAACACACACATCAACGAGAGAGAGACAACAAATGATTATTAATTAGCAGGTAATGGTACTTCCCCCACTTGCTGTGTACCCTAGACACTTCCCCCACTTGCTGTGTACCCTAGACACTTCCCCCACTTGCTGTGTACCCTAGACACTTCCCCCACTTGCTGTGTACCCTAGACACTTCCCCCACTTGCTGTGTACCCTAGACACTTCCCCCACTTGCTGTGTACCCTAGACACTTCCCCCACTTGCTGTGTACCCTAGACACTTCCCCCACTTGCTGTGTACCCTAGACACTTCCCTCACTTGCTGTGTACCCTAGACACTTCCCCCACTTGCTGTGTACCCTAGACACTTCCCCCACTTGCTGTGTACCCTAGACACTTCCCCCACTTGCTGTGTACCCTAGACACTTCCCCCACTTGCTGTGTACCCTAGACACTTCCCCCACTTGCTGTGTACCCTAGACACTCCCCCCACTTGCTGTGTACCCTAGACACTTCCCCCACTTGCTGTGTACCCTAGACACTCCCCCCACTTGCTGTGTACCCTAGACACTTCCCCCACTTGCTGTGTACCCTAGACACTTCCACCACTTGCTGTGTACCCTAGACACTCCCCCCACTTGCTGTGTACCCTAGACACTTCCCCCACTTGCTGTGTACCCTAGACACTTCCCCCACTTGCTGTGTACCCTAGACACTTCCCCCCACTGACACACAGTTGTCAACAGTAAAGTACTCCCATCACGCGGTAGAGGAGCGTAATACCCGCCCGCTCGGCTAGTGTCCTGCTCCTGTGTGTGTCAAGGTCGCTAGTAGTGGGTATGGGGACATGGCAGGAAGTGTTGGCCTAGTTGTGTCAACACGAGTTGAGCTCCGGCTCTTTAGTCCCGCCTCTCAACCGCGGGGAGTGTTGGGGAGTGAGGGAGGGCGTGGGGGAGTGGGGGAGGGCGTGGGGAGAGTGGGGGAGGGCGTGGGGGGAGAGTGAGTGAGGGGCAAGGGAATGTCTTGGCCAGGGACGCGGTATCTTGTGAGGCAGCAGTACTCCGCCATATTAGGCAGCGGCCCGTGCCGCCCACACGGGGGCCTGCGTCAGCGTCCAGGTCCGTCACTATCATCACCACCGTACAGGAGGGTCCGTCACTATCATCACCACCGTACAGGTGGGTCCGTCACTATCATCACCACCATACAGGAGGGTCCGTCACTATCATCACCACCGTACAGGAGGGTCCGTCACTATCATCACCACCGTACAGGAGGGTCCGTCACTATCATCACCATCGTACAGGAGGACCCGTCACTATCATCACCACCGTACAGGAGGGTCCCTCACTATCATCACCACCGTACAGGAGGGTCCCTCACTATCATCACCACCGTACAGGAGGGTCCCTCACTATCATCACCACCGTACAGGAGGGTCCGTCACTATCATCACCACCGTACAGGAGGGTCCCTCACTATCACCACCACCGTACAGGAGGGTCCCTCACTATCATCACCACCGTACAGGTGGGTCCGTCACTATCATCACCACCGTACAGGAGGGTCCGTCACTATCATCACCACCGTACAGGAGGACCCGTCACTATCATCACCACCGTACAGGAGGGTCCCTCACTATCATCACCACCGTACAGGAGGACCCGTCACTATCATCACCACCGTACAGGAGGGTCCGTCACTATCATCACCACCGTACAGGAGGGTCCCTCACTATCATCACCACCGTACAGGAGGGTCCGTCACTATCATCACCACCATACAGGAGGGTCCGTCACTATCATCACCACCATACAGGAGGGTCCCTCACTATCATCACCACCATACAGAGGGTCCCTCACTATCATCACCACCATACAGGAGGGTCCCTCACTATCATCACCACCGTACATGAGGACCCGTCACTATCACCACCACCGTACAGGGGGTCCGTCACTATCAGCACCACCGTACAGGTGGGTCCGTCACTATCATCACCACCGTACAGGAGGGTC
>WNGS01063377.1:0-10774 GCA_020271785.1 Procambarus virginalis | reverse complement strand
TCATGTGGGGGTGGGGGCTTGTGAGGGTGATGTCATGGGCTTGTGAGGGTGATGTTGCAGGAGCACCTGATTGAAGATTGACAGGTGCAAACCGTGCCTGCGTTAAGTGGGCTTGGTCGACGCCATACCTTTGTACTTAGATTGATAGTTACACGCTTCGTGGGGGGGGGGAGGTTATACATCGTTCGTGTTGGCGAGGGGGAAAAAGGTGGGGTGTACAGCCTTGCGTGTGGGGGGGGGAGGTGTACATCCTTCGTGGGGGGCGCAGGTGTAGGCATCCTTCGTGGGGGGGTAGGTGTACATCTCTTCGTGGGGGGGGGCAGGTGTAGCATCCTTCGTGGGGGGGAGGTGTACATCCTTCGTGGGTGGGGCAGGTGTACATCCTTTCGTGGGGGGGGGGCAGAGGTGTAGCATCCTTCGTGGGGGGCAGGTGTACATCCTTCGTGGGGGGGGGGCAGGTGTAGCATCGCTTCGTGGGGGGGCAGGTGTACATCCTTCGTGGGGGGCAGGTGTACATCCTTCGTGGGGGGGGCAGGTGTACATCCCTTCGTGTGGGGGGGTAGGTGTACATCCTTCGTGCGGGGGGCAGGTGTGCATCCTTCGTGGGGGGGGGCAGGTTTACATCCTTCGTGGGGGGGGTAGGTGTACATCCTTCGTGCGGGGGGCAGGTGTACATCCTTCGTGGGGGGGCCAGGTGTACATCCTTCGTGGGGGGGGCAGGTGTACATCCTTCGTGGGGGGGGGCAGGTGTACATCCTTCGTGCGGGGGGGGGGCAGGTGTAGCATCCTTCGTGGGGGGCAGGTGTACATCCTTCGTGGGGGGGGGCAGGTGTAGCATCCTTCGTGGGGGGGGGCAGGTGTACATCCTTCGTGGGGGGGGGCAGGTGTACATCCTTCGTGGGGGGGGTCAGGTGTACATCCTTCGTGGGGGGCAGGTGTACATCCTTCGTGGGGGGGGGGGCAGGTGTACATCCTTCGTGGGGGGGCGCAGGTGTACATCCTTCGTGGGGGGGGGCAGGTTTCATCCTTCGTGGGGGGGGGCTAGGTGTGCATCCTTCGTGGGGGGGGGGCCAGGTGTAGCATCCTTCGTGGGGGGGCAGGTGTACATCCTTCGTGGGGGGGGGGCAGGTGTAGCATCCTTCGTGGGGGGGGGGGTGTACATCCTTCGTGGGGGGGGCAGGTGTACATCCTTCGTGGGGGGGGCAGGTGTACAGCCTTCGTGGGGGGGGCAGGTGTAGCATCCTTCGTGGGGGGGGCAGGTGGCATCGCTCGTGGGGGGGGGCAGGTGTACATCCTTCGTGGGGGGGGTAGGTGTACATCGCTTCGTGGGGGGGGGGCAGGTGAACATCCTTCGTGGGGGGGGGGCAGGTGTACATCCTTCGTGGGGGGGGGCAGGTGAAGCATCCTTCGTGGGGGGGGGGGGCAGGTGTAGCATCCTTCGTGGGGGGGGGGCAGGTGTACATCCTTCGTGGGGGGGGGGGCAGGGTGTACATCCTTCGTGGGGGGGGGGTCTAGGTGTAGCATCCTTTGTGGGGGGGCAGGTGTACATCCTTCGTGGGGGGGGCAGGTGTAGCATCCTTCGTGGGGGGGGGTAGGTGTACATCCTTCGTGGGGGGGCTAGGTGTACATCCTTCGTGGGGGGGGCAGGTGTAGCATCCTTCGTGGGGGGGGCAGGTGTACATCCTTCGTGGGGGGGGGCAGGTGTAGCATCCTTCGTGGGGGGGCAGGTGTAGCATCCTTCGTGGGGGGGGGGGCTAGGTGTAGCCAGGTGTACACCCTTCGTGGGGGGGCAGGTGTAGCATCCTTCGTGGGGGGGGCAGGTGTACATCCTTCGTGGGGGGGGGGCAGGTGTAGCATCCTTCTGGGGGGGGGGGTGTACATCCTTCGTGGGGGGGGGGGCAGGTGTAGCATCCTTCGTGGGGGGGGGGCAGGTGTAGCATCCTTCGTGGGGGGGGGGCAGGTGTACATCCTTCGTGGGGGGGGGCAGGTGTACATCCTTGCGTGGTGGGGGGGGGCAGGTGTACATCCTTCGTGGGGGGGGGGCAGGTGTACATCCTTCGTGGGGGGGGGGGCAGGTGTACATCCTTCGTGGGGGGGGGGCAGGTGTAGCATCCTTCGTGGGGGGGGGCAGGTGTACATCCTTCGTGGGGGGGGGGCAGGTGTACATCCTTCGTGGGGGGGGGGCGAGGTGTACATCCTTCGTGGGGGGCAGGTGTAGCTCCTTCGTGGGGGGGGCAGGTGTAGCATCCTTCGTGGGGGGGGGGGCTAGGTGTACATCCTTCTGTGGGGGGGGGGGTGTACATCCTGGCGTGGGGGGGGGCAGGTGTACATCCTTCGTGGGGGGGGCAGGGTGTACATCCTTCGTGGGGGGGGCAGGTGTACATCCTTCGTGGGGGGGGGCAGGTGTACTGCATCCTTCGTGGGGGGGCCAGGTGTACATCCTTCGTGGGGGGGGCAGTGTACATCCTTCGTGGGGGGGGGGGGGCAGGTGTAGCATCCTTCGTGGGGGGGGGGTAGGTGTACATCCTTCGTGGGGGGGGGGCGAGGTGAACAGCCTTCGTGGGGGGGGGGGCAGTGTAGGCATCCTTCGTGGGGGGGGGCTAGGTGTACATCCTTCGTGGGGGGGGCTAGGGTGTACATCCTTCGTGGGGGGGGGGGTCAGGTGTAGCATCCTTCGTGGGGGGGGGGGCAGGTGTAGCATCCTTCGTGGGGGGGGGCAGGTGTAGCATCCTTCGTGGGGGGGGGGCAGGGTGTAGCATCCTTCGTGGGGGGGGGCAGGTGTACATCCTTCGTGGGGGGGGCAGGTGTACATCGCTTCGTGGGGGGGGGGGCAGGTATACATCCTTCGTGGGGGGGGGGCTAGGTGTAGCATCCTTCGTGGGGGGGGGGGGGCAGGTGTACATCCTTCGTGGGGGGGGCAGGTGTACATCCTTCGTGGGGGGGCAGGTGTAGCTCCTTAAGTGGGGGGGGGGGGGCAGGTGTACATCCTTCGTGGGGGGGGGCAGGTGTACATCCTTCGTGGGGGGGGGCAGGTGTACATCCTTCGTGGGGGGGGCGGTGTACATCCTTCGTGGGGGGGGCAGGTGTACATCCTTCGTGGGGGGGGGGGCAGGTGTACATCCTTCGTGGAGGGCAGGTGTACATCCTTCGTGGGGGGGGGCAGGTGTGCATCCTTCGTGGGGGGGGGGCTAGGTGTAGCATCCTTCGTGTGGGGCAGGTGTACATCCTTCGTGGGGGGGCAGGTGTACATCCTTCGTGGGGGGGGGGGTAGGTGTAGCATCGCTTGTGGGGGGGGGTGCAGGTGTAGCATGCCTTCGTGGGGGGGGGCAGGTGTAGCATCCTTCGTGGGGGGGGGGCAGGTGTAATATCCTTCGTGGGGGGGGCAGGTGTACATGCCTGTCGTGGGGGGGGCAGGTTTACATCCTTCGTGGGGGGGGTAGGTGTAGACATCCTTCGTGGGGGGGGGGTAGGTGTACATCCTTCGTGGGGGGGTAGGTGATCATCCTTCGTGGGGGGGGGTAGGTGTAAGCATCCTTCGTGGGGGGGGGTAGGTGTACATCCTTCGTGGGGGGGGTAGGTGTACATTCCTTCGGTGGGGGGGGGCTGGTGTACATCCTTCGTGGGGGGGCAGGTGTATCATTCCTTCGTGGGGGGGGGGGGCAGGTGTAGCATCCTTCGTGGGGGGGGGCAGGTGTACAGTCATCGCCTTCGTGGGGGGGGGTCAGGGGTGTAGCATCCTTCGTGGGGGGGGGTGAGGTGTAGCATATCTTCGTGGAGGGGGGGGGAGTGTAGAATCCTTCCGTGGGGGGGGCATGTGTAGGTCGATCCTTCGTGGGGGGGGGGTAGGTGATGACATCCTTCGTGGGGGGGGTAGGTGTAGTCATCCTTGGGGGGCCCCGTGGGGGGGGGTAGGTGTACATCCTTCGTGGGGGGGGGTAGGTGTATGCGATGCCTTCGTGGGGGGGGGATAGGTGTACACATCTAGTCGTGGGGGGTAGGGGTATCTTGGGGGGGGTAAGGTGTACATGCCATTCTGGGGGGTAGGTGTATCCTTCGTGGGGGGGGTAGGTGTATCAATCCTTCGTGGGGGGGGGTAGGTGTACATGCGCTTCGTGGGGGGGGGGTAGGTGTACACTCCTTTCGTGGGGGGGTAGGTGTAGCCTTGGGGGTAAGGTGTGTGCATCCTTCGTGGGGGGGGATAAGGATGTACATTTTGGTGGGGGGGGGTAGGTGTAGCATCCTTGCCTTGTGGGGGGGGTAGGTGTAGCATCCTTCGTGGGGGGGGTAGGTTGTGACATCCTTCGTGGGGGGGGTAGGTGTAGGTGGGGACAAATCGCTTGCGTGGGGGGGAGTTTACATCCTTCGTGGGGGGCAGGTGTGCATCCTTCGTGGGGGGGGGGGGCAGGTGTACATCCTTCGTGGGGGGGGCTAGGTGTACATCATTCGTGGGGGGGGGGGCAGGTGTACATCCTTCGTGGGGGGGGAGGTAGGTGTAGCCTATTCCAGGGTAGCTTGGGGGGGTAAGATGTAGCATTCATCTTCGTGGGGGTGTGGGGGGGTTTAGGTGTAATCATCCTTCGTGGGGGGGGGTAGGTGTAGGGGCCATCCTTCGTGGGGGGGGTAGGTGTAGCATCCTTCGTGGGGGGGGGTAGGTGTAATCCCTTCGTGGGGGGGGGGGTAGGTGTAGCTCCTTTCCGTGGGGGGGTGGGGCAGGTGTACATCCTTCGGGGGGGGATGGGCATGTTACAGCATTCAGTGGGGGGGGGGCAGGTGTAAAAAAGGCCATAATGGTGGGGGGGGGGGTGCAGGTGTACATATCCTATTCTGGGGGGGGGGGGCATGTGTAATCGCTTCGTGGGGGGGTCAGGTGTACATCCTTCGTGGGGGGGCAGGTGTACATCCTCGTGGGGGGGGAGTCAGGTGTAATCTTTTCGTGCCATCACCCTAACAAGCCCATGACATCACCCTAACAAGCCCATGACATCACCCTAACAAGCCCATGACATCACCCTAACAAGCCCATGACATCACCCTAACAAGCCCATGACATCACCCTAACAAGCCCATGACATCACCCTAACACGCCCATGACATCACCACATATATATATATTATATATATATATATATATATATATATATAATATATATATTATATATATATATATATATATATATATATGAATATATGAGTGTGTGTGTAAATCACGAAAATTAACACGTGATGAAAATGTGAGTGTCAGACCACGAAGGAAGGATTGAGTACTTTCGTATTTAATAATTCGTATTCATCCTTCTGAAGATGTGTATTACTAACTACGAAAGTATTTATGTAAATTATATTATTAATTTATTTTATTACATTGTGTTACAGTTTACAGAAAACACACTCATATAACAATCACTGTTCAAAGGCCTCATTCGGAGGTTGAGTGCGTGCCCAAGCTACAGCACGCATTTCCTCTCTGGATCACGACATTGATGCACTGGAACTGGAAACAATGAGTTCCTTACCCACCTCCTTTGGGAACTCAAGTGCACATTTACCCCAGGCGCCCAGGGTCTCGGAGCCTATCGGCACGAACCTGTAACAACGTTCTAGGACCTTGTACTTGTTGGTTTTCTGGGTCTCCCTGAAGGTGGCCGCCCCGCCTCCCTCACCTGTGCTGTAAGGTAGATAGGTATCAGCCAATGTAGACGCACACGTGTAGTTCCATACGACCTGTTTACTTTCTCTCCACGGCTGCAGGGTGACTCCATCTGGGCGTTTGTGGCTGTTGTCAGGTCTGCACAACTGAGGTTCCCTTTGTGCTGGACACCCAGCTGTAGCCAAACTTCTCATGATGATGTCATTGACTGCTTCATGTCTGGCAATCTTTCCCTGTGTCTTACGACAGATGAGACCATGGCTGCCGTATTGGTCCGCCCGTGCATAGCCACAGATACACCAGTGCTCGGTGGAGATAGGGGCGGCAAAGCGCAGGTCAACACCAATACTTGGGGACCGATGTTTTAGACGGGTGCCAAAGGCGGAATTAAGGGACAGCCAACAGGAAGTCCCCGGCACAGGGAGCTTGCACAGCTAGAAAGCGAGCTTTGTCCTTCCCAGAAGCAACCTCCAGTAATGCTGTGGCAATATTCTCCACTATATGGCTATCCCATTTCTTGGGACTATCTCCACTATGGGGCCTGTTTGCAGTCGTTTGGAAAAGTTGGTCGAGGTAGAGGATTGGCAAGACTGTTCCACTAGCCGACCCCGTTCGTAAATTTGGGACCATAAATTCCAATGGAGTCTCTTAGGTATTCTAATTCCAAAGAATTTGAATATTAACTAAATTCTAATTCTAAATAAAAAAATTCTAATTCACCTGTAGAATTCACCTGTAGGTCGAGGATAAGAATGCCGGCAATGCTGTGTCGCCTTGCGACTACCTATACCCCCGAGTCTAACTGGGAGCGTTGCTTGGTCCCATTGGTCATCTTGCAGGGAGAGGTTTAACACTTGCATGGTTACTGACTTCAGGAGTGCGTCATATTCTGTTAATTTTGGACTGTGGAAGGAGGGATCACACCTGAGGATATAGGCAAGTCTGGACAAAGCCAGGCACCTTGTGAGAAGGTACAAAGCATCGTGAGCGTCCAAGGCCCCTATTCTTCCCTCCATCCTCCTCAGGTCGTTCAGCATTTCTTCAAGGACTACCTCAATGGCGCGCGAGGCCAGAGGTGCCCCTAGCAGCACACTCTTGGTGGGAGCGATCACTTGGGTTCGAGGCAACACAGTTCTTGCTGCATCTATGATTAGTTTGTTCATTTTTCATAATTAGTCTCTCCCTAGATTTCACCAACTGTAGAACCCCTGGCAGGGACTCCTGTGTCCCTGCCAGGGTGCCATCGTCCAGGGACCAGATGTTGAGGATAACCTGCTTGTGACCTCTTTAAGAAAAGGATAGGGGCAAGTGGATCTCCCTGCTGGACACCTTCTGTTGGGGTGTCGAGAAGGTGTCTGATTGGCTTCATGTTCCCCAAACAACAGTGTCGATTCCCTACTGTATCCTGCTGAAACGAAGAGGAATAGACTAGGACAGTTTGTTCGAACTGCTTCCAGTACCACATTCCTCTTTACCTGGTTGAAAGCATTTTGAAAGTCAAGTTTAATTAGTGCCTTATTTTCTGGGAGGTGCTTCATATAGGCTCGTGCTGCATGAGCATATTATATATATATATATATATATATATATATCTATATATATATATATATATATATTCCATATACCTAGAAGGGGTACCACCACTGGTGCAAGTGTAGGGACCCATAGCCTCGGAGAAGAAAATAAAGAGTACTCAGAGAAGACCTTGTGGATCCTCACTGAACACTTTGATATTTTCTTCTCCTACCACCCCTATTCTGTATATATATATATATATATATATATATATATATATATATATATATATATATATATATATATATTGTGTATGTACAAGTGAAGACAAACATACCCAAGATAAACACAAATGTTTCGCGTAAATATAGACAAATAAGTTGGCGCCAGCAAGGAAAACTAAGAATAGCTGAGAGCCCTGACACAGTCAAGGGCCCTCCACCTGTGACCCTCCTGCCACCACCACCACCACCCTCGCCACCCACCACCACCACCCTCGCCACCCACCACCACCACCCACCACCACCCTCGCCACCCACCACCACCACCCACCACCACCCTCGCCACCACCACCACCACCCTCGCCACCCACCACCACCACCACCACCACCCTCGCGCACCCACCACCACCACCCACTACCTCCCCACCCACCACCCACCACCACCCACCACCACCTCGCCACCCACCACCACCACCCACTACCTCCCCACCCACCACCCACCACAATACCGTGTTGATGCCTTATACTATAAACAGTGTTGGGTTGCCACGTATCCAGCCTGTCCTCTCGACTCTCACAACGGTCATAAAACGGTGTACTAAACGCCCAAACCTAACCTGGCGATCACGTAAAGAAAACGTGAATGTTATATATCGGCTGATAGTACCCCTTTACTTGTCCGGTGGGAGAGTGTGACCTCACAACGCGGTGAATATTTCGAGAGGCCACGCTGACCTACAGTACTGTGATACTACTACACGCCTCACGTACACACACACAACACACACAATGGGGAAATGGGACAGGAGTCATTGTTGTAAACAACCGATAGCTGGAAAGGCGGGATCCAAGAGTCAATGCTCGATCCTGCAAGCACAAATAGGTGAGTACAAATAGATGAGTACACACTAACCCTTTTGAAACAGAAGTTTCATTCAAAACAGAAATTTTCTCAAATATAAATTAATATTGTTATATATTAGCATATTGTGTATATTTAGGCATTAGTTAGGTGTTTAGGTTCTGTTGGCGATTATTTGTATTTGTAGTACGTGGATGAAGCATTTCAACCCATCCTCGACTCAAGTCCATTACATTCAGCGGTCAACCCCACAGACGCATTCATAAATTTTAACATGCTGTTCATTCAAAACGGGAATTTTCTCAATTATAAATTAATATTATAATATATTAGCATATTGTGTATAAATAGGCATTGGTTAGGTTAGGTCAGGTGTTTAGGTTCTGCTGGCGATTATTTGTATTTGTAGTACGTGGGTGAAGCATTTACAGCGTTGTGGTTCGAACAAAATTCGTCAGTGAAGCACTTGTTCCGGAAATGTTCGAACGTCAGCAGTTGTGAGTCGTGTGTAAACCGCTTTTCATTCATAAACAGGGGTTTGGCGGGTGCATGGAATCACTTTTGGATCTTTGTTTGGAGGACGGGCTGAGCATTTACAGCGTTGTGGTTCGAACACAAGTCGTCAGTGAAGCACTTGTTCTGGAAGTGTTCGAACGTCATCAGTTGTGAGTCGCGTGTAAACCGTTTTTCATTCATAAACAGCTGGGTTGGGTTGGCGGGTGGATGTGATCACTTTTGGATCTTTTTTTGGAGGACGGGCTTGGCACTTCTGTATGATGTTCGAACATTTCTCGAACACGTGGGTGAAGCACTTAAGAGGTGATTCAAAATAGGGCGTCAGCGAGGCTGACTCAGAGAATGTATTTTTTTGTTAACGAACAGTAGACACCAACGTCGCCATAATTTAAAAATTAGATATTGTAGGAGAAATTTAGATTGAGGTCATTGTATTACGTCGCAGGAAAGGCGGTGCCCATGCAGCCCGGCCTCCTGAAGTTCCCCAATCGTCAAGAAAACGGTCAATGAAAAGTCTCTCTCCTAACCGGACCAGAGGACCCCAAAACAGAAAACGGGACGCAGTACGTCACTTTCGCCAGCCTCGCTTCCATTTTCTAGTTACGAAAATTTTTGACCTTATGTAACACATACGAGCGAAAAGAGCGACGCTTCTTTGTAAGAAGGAGAGTAAGAGGAGAGGTTGGACCATGAGCTGCAGCTCGATGCTGCAAGCACAGACAGGTGAGCACACCTGAGAGCTCCTTTAATTTCACGAGCTAATCTAATCCCCTCCTCGATCACTGCGATTATTTGTCAATTAAGATAACTGCATTTAAATGATGTTATAGATCTCAATAATTACGACACTTGCCCGAGTCTCACGTTTAACAGTCAACCACCATCCCCCGTTTTCTAACAACCATCACAATCGCTCCACAATCACACGCACCATTAGATTGAATCAAAACTTTTAGTAACGGCTCGGCTTGGGAAAGGCTGCAGAGTGCCGGCTGAAACAGCGTGAGTGCTGTCACACTACTCATTAGTGCCCAACCGTTACCAGTGCAGGCTCCCCCCCCGCCAGTCACTTAGTGCGTGGAGTGCTTATGTCGGGAAGGAGTGGGAAGATAACATGACCAGATAAGGCAGAGATGATAACCCAAGTAACTGATGAGGGAGATATGACATCCGACGGTATTTACAAATGACACGAGGCAGGAGGGAATAATGATAGAGAGAAGAGACAGGAGAGGCAGGCAGGCAGGGAGGAGGAGCAACAACAACAGTGGGGGACTCATAAGTGAAGGCTCACCATGTTGCCACCATTGATCACCAACTCTGCAATAACCAATCACGACAAACAAACAAACACACACACAAACCATGGTACCGTGAGAACCTTCTCCAGACCAAACACTGCCAGAAGCTCCACATCCTCCCATTCCAGCAGTAACAATTCATTCAAATCACCTTGCCATCACTCGCCAGCCTTCCCCTCAATCACCTACCCCCCAATACTACACCACTGCCTCCCCTCCACCTCCCCTTCCCCCACCCAACAACCAAGTTTTCCACCTTCCCCCCCCCCTCCTCCTACACTGCCTATGCCCACTACGTGGGCATTGCTCCTGCCCCCCCAGCACTGGCCTGGCACCGCCCTTCTAGAGCACCGAACACGACTTTGACACACCCAATGCTGATGGACTATCAAATAAAGGATCAGTGAACGGCCAGGAAGGACACTCAATCCTGATATGACAGCAAATATGCTTACTTAACTGGTCTCATCACCAGTACAATGTTCCTAAAGAAATATGAGGTAATACAAAGCGAAATAAACTGGATGATTTCTAGAGGATTTCTAGAAGAGCAGCCACCCTCCACCTCGCGCCCGTTGACTGAGACAACATGAGGGGCAGAAGATAGATGGAGAACAACAGACACAAATGAATCACAAAGATGCGAAGATTATTTCCTGTGTGTTTAGAGTGGTAAACAAGTGGAATATTGTTACACCAACAAATTGGTCGC